>PVKH010030331.1:0-12505 GCA_004027955.1 Chaetophractus vellerosus | reverse complement strand
AGAAACTTATGCTTTATGGCCTGGTAACTGTAAGCTTCTACCCCAAATAAATATCCTTTTAAAAAACCAACTGATTTCTGGTATTTTGCATCAGCACCCCTTTGGTTGACTAACACTGTACCCAATCAGAATAAATCTGAATATACCTACTCCAACACACATACTACTCAGAATGTCTAATGTCAAAGACAAAGAGAAAATTCTGAGAGCAGCAAGGGAAAGCAAACCATCCCTACAAGGGACGCCCAGTAAGACTTAGTGCAGATTTCTTATCAGAAACCATGGAGGCGAGAAAACAGTGGTATGATATAATTAGGATACTGAAAGAGAAAAATTTCCAGCTGAGAATATTTTATCCAGCAAAATTGTCCTTCAAATATGAAGGTGAATTTAAAACATTCACAAACAAACAGAAACTAAGAGGATTTTGTAAAAAAGAATCTGGCTTTGCAGGAAGCATTAAAGGGAGCCTTACAGCCTGAAAGAATAAGACAGGAGAGAGAGAGGCATGGAGGAGAGTGTAGAAGGCAAGAATAGCAGAAAGGATAACCAAAAGAGTAAAAGGACAGAAAAAAATAAGATATGACATATGAAAACCAAAGAATAAAATGGTGGAAATACAGTAATACCATGGATGTGAATGGATTAAACTCTCCAATCAAAAGATACAGACTAGCTGCCACGGACAGGGCAAAAGCCGCCACGGGCAGGGCAGGTCACCCGCGAATGGAGCGCAGCCAGCCACCCGCAAACTGAAAGCCGGCCGTGAATGGAAGCAGAAGCCGCACACAAGTGGGGAAAGCCGCGCCTGCGCAGTGACCAGTCTTGGCGCATCGCCGCAGCAGGGGGGAGGGGAGATATGTAATAAAATAAATAAATCTTTAAAAAAAAAAAAAGATACAGACTGACAGAATGGATTAAAAAAAACATAAGCCATCCATATGCTGTCTACAAGAGACTCAAGTTAGACCAAGGGATACAAATTGACTGAAAGTGAAAGGTTGGAAAAAGATGTTCCATATAAACAGTAATCAAAACAACAGGGGTAGCTATACTAATATCGGATGAAACAGACTTTAAATGCAAAGAATTTGTAAGAAATACAGAAGGCCATTATATATTAATAAAATGGACAACCCACCTGGAAGAAGTAACAGTCATAAATGTTTATGCACCTAACCAGGGTGCCCCAAAATACATGAGGCAAGCACTGGCAAAACTGAAGGGAGAAAGAGATATCTCTAAAATAAGACTTGGAGATTTCAACGCAACACTAATGTCATTAGACAGAACATCCAGACAGAAGATCAACAAGGAAACAGAGAACTTGAACAATATGATAAACAAGCTAGACCTAACAGATGTATACAGAACATTACATCCCAAATCAGCGGGTTATATATTCTTCTCAAGTGCTCATGGATCTTTCTCCAGGATAGATCACATTTGGGTCACAAAGCAGGTCTCAATAAATGTAAGAAGATCGAAATTATACAAAGCACCTTCTCAGATCATAATGGACTAAAGCTGGAAATCAATAATAGATGGGAAAAGGGAAAATTCACAAATATATAGAGGCAAAACAACACACTCCTAAACAATCAGTGGGTCAAAGAAGAAATTGTAAGAGAAATTAGTAAGTGTATTGAGACGAATGAAAATGAGAGCACAACATATCAAAACTTATGGGACACAGAGAGAAGGCAGTGCTGTGAGGGAAATGTATAGTTCTAAACACCTATATTAAAAAAGAAGAAAGAGCTAAAATGAAGGACCTTACTGAACACCTGGAGGAACTAGAAAAAGAACAGCAAACCAATACCAAAGCAAGCAGAGGAAAATAATAAAGATGAGAGCAGAAATAAATGAAGTTGAGAACAACAACAACAAAAAACAGAGAAAATCAACAAAACCAAAAGCTGGTTCTTTGAGAAGATCAATAAAATTGACAAACCCTTAGCTAGACTAAGAAAGAAAAAAATAGAGAAGATGCAAATAAATAAAATCAGAAATGAAAGGGGGGAGTTATGACTGAACCCACAGAAATGAAAAGGATCATAAGAGAATATTATGAGAAACTGTATGCCAACAAACTAGACAACCTAGATGAAATGGACAAATTCCTAGAAACACATGAACAACCTATATTGATGCTACAAGAAATACAAGAACTCCACAAACCAATCACATTTAAAGAGATTGAATCAGTCATCAAAAATCTCCCAAAAAAGAAAAGTCCAGGACCAGATGGCTTCACAGGTCAATACTACCAAGCATTTCAAGAAGAATTAACACCAATCCTATTTAAACTCTTCCAAAAAAAATTAGAGAGAAGGGAAAATTATCCGCATATTAAGGTGAAACCAACATCATCCTAATACCAAAGCCAGATAAAGATACAACAGGAAAAGAAAATTACAGCCCAATCTCTCTAATTAACATAGGTGCAAAAATTCTTGGGGGCCGGCTGTAGCCCAGTTGGTAGGGCACCGGTTTACCACATGGGAGGCCCCAGGTTCAGTCCCCGGGGCCTCCCCGAACAGGCAGATGGCCTCGAGAAGGCAAACCAATACGGGCGGGGCATGCCGCCGCAGGGGGAGCACGCCGCTGCGGGCAAAAAGGCAAGCCCCTGCGACCAAGGGCGAGCCCCCATGAGCAGGTGGGCCGCCGCGCTGGTGAACTGACTCGGTGGGTCACCCCAGTGGGGGGAGACAAGCAGACACAGAGGAACGCAAAGAAAAATGAACACAGCAAGAACAAAGCAGAAGGGGGGGGGGATGTATAATAAATAAAAATAAATCTTTAAAAAAATTCTCAACAAAATACTTGTAAATAGAATACAATGGCATATCAAATAATTAAACACCCTGACCAAGTAGGATTTATACCTGGGATGGAAGGGTGATTCAACACACAGAAATCAATTAACGAAATATACTGCATTAACAAATTGAAGGGAAGAAAACCACACCATCTCTAGATAAAAAAAGCCGAAAAGGCAATTGACAAAATCCAGCATCCTTTCTTGATAAAAACACTTTGAAAGATAGGAAATAGAAGGAAAGTTCCTCAACATAATATATGAAAAACCCACAGCCAACATTGTACTGAATGGGGAACAGCTGAAAGCTTTCTCTCTAAGATCAGGACTAAGACAAGGATGCCCACTGTCACCACTGTTATTCAACATTGTACTAAAAGTTCTAGCTAGTGCTATTAGAAAAGAAAAAAAAAAGGCATCCAAATAGGAAAAGAGGAAGTAAAACTCTCACTATTCGCAGATGACATGATTCTATATTTAGAAAATTCTGGATTATCTAAAATAAAGTTATTTATACTAAAAAATGAGTTCAGCAAAGTGGCAGGATACAAGAGTAACACACAAAAATCAGTAATGTGTCTGTACACTAATACTGAACAATGTAAAGAGGAAATCAGGAAAAGAATCCCATTTACAATAGCAACAATAAGACTTCAATGCCTAGGAATCAATTTAACAAAAGAAATATAGTACCTATATTCAGAGAACTACAAAACAATGCTCAAAGAAATCCTAAACAAATGGAAAGACATTTCAAGTTCACAGATTAGAAGACTAAATACTGTGAAGATGTCACTCCTACCCAAACTTCTTTATAGATTCCATGCAATACCAACCAAAATTCCAACAGCCTTGTTTACAGAAATAGAAAAGGCAATTATCAAATTTATTTGGAAGGGAAAGGGCACCCAAATAGCCAAAAGAACCTAAAAAAGAACAATGATGTGGGAGGACTCTTACTGCCTGACCTTGAAACATATCACAAAGCTACAGTGGTCAAAACAACATGGTATTGGTATAAAGATAGATACATTGATCAGTGGAATTGAATTGAGAGTCCAGAAATAAACCCTCACACCTCTATGGTCAACTGGTTTTTGACACACCTACCAAGACCACAAAACAGTCTCTTCAACAAATGGTGCTGACAGAACTGGATACCCATAACCAAAAGAATGAAAGGACCCCTATCTTACTCCCTATACAAGAATCAACTTAAAATGGATCAAAGACCTAAATATAAAAGCCAGGACCATAAAACTACTAGAAGAAAATGTAGGAAAACATCTTAAAGACCTTGTGGTAGGTGGTAGTTTCTTGGACCTTACACTGAAAGCCCGAGCAACAAAAGAAAAAATAGATAAATGGAGCTTTCTCAAAATTAAACACTTTTGTACTTCAAAGGACTTTTTCAAAAGGATGAAAAGGCAGACAACTCAGTCAAAGCAGCATCATTCACAATTGCCAATAGATGGAAACAACCCAGGTTTCCATCAACCAATGCATGGATAAACAAACTGTGGTGTATACACACCATGGAATATCATGCAGTTGTAAGAAGAAATGAAGTTGTGAACATATGACAACACAGATGAACCTGGAGGACATTATGATGAGTGAAGCAAGCCAGACACAAAAGGTCAAATACTGTATGATTACACTATTATGAACTAAATATATGGTGTAAATTCCTGGAGTTAATAACTAGAGTATAGGTCACCAGAAATTAAAATGAGGTTAGAGAATGGAAAGCAGAGGGTTAAACCGTGCAGAATTGGTAAAAAAGTTGTTTGTCAATCTTTGGAAATGAAAAGAAATGGAGAAAGCACATCACAGTTGTTTGTAACTAGCAGTGCTATCATATGGGTGTGAGAGTGGTTGAAAGGGAAAGTCTAAGGACATGTATATTAGTAGAAGGAAAGCTAAAAAATGTAACATAGGGCTATATTACATAGTGAAACCTCATGTGAAATATGAATATTCATAATATTACATATATAAGACTGTTTCTTACAAAATATAAATACAAATAAACTAGAGAAACAGAATAGCAGCTATGTACGGCAGGGGAAGCATAGAGAGACTGAAAGGTTTTGAGTTGTTTTTGTTTGTTTTTTATTATTACTGTTACAGGAATAATGAAAATGATTGAAGTAACGAATGCATAACTATGTAATTATACCAAATACCATGGATTGTACACTTTGTATGGATTGTATGCTTTATTAATATATATCAATAAAATTGATTTGTTCAAAAAAATTCAAGACCTTCATGGCACAACTTCTTCCCAGCACATTTGTTTTAATTATATCAATTATAGTACAATTACAACCAATAAATCCAGGGGCAGGACGCTTCCAACTCAAACTTAAAAAAAGGACCACTTCATATAAACTTAAAAAATAATTTAAAAAATCTTTCAAAGTAATTGCCCACACAACTGTCTTATACTAGCATTCCATTTCCTGCCACCTACGCAACACAGACACAGGTAGTGCTGAGAAATAAAGTGTCCCAATACGAGGTACACAAATGAGGTAATTACAACACAGAAGTTGTTACTCTGTAAATCCTTGCCCCCTGCCCTACCTTACTCATTCTTGTCTCTCACTGCACATACGTCCACATGGTCTACAAGAAAGAATATGTGACACAGACCATAGGTGGCCAGCAAAGCATAACATATTTAGTATCTGTAAAGAAAGCTTCTTTTCCATGGCATATATGGCAGAGCACCAAAATGGAAGAAAAGGGGGTTCCTGCGTGACCATATGGAACAGAGGTTCCCTAGCCATCTCCTTTGCTTTAAGTGTTATACAAGAGGAAAAATGAGGAAGCTCACTCCATGAGCTTCTGCATTTTTGGGTCTCTTGGTTACAGCAAATTAGCCTTATCCTTATTAATACATCGGTTTTTCCTTCTACCCAATCTTTACATGTTTGCATTCCTCTGGTTTCTGTATGTAACTGAAAAGGCAGTGTACCCCTCTGCAGCTGCTGCATACAGAATTCTATATAACGAAGTTAGGTTTCATCGTCATATTGTTCAAATCTATATACTTACTCAAATTTTTGGAACTGCTTTTCCATCACTTCTGAGAGGGGTGTGTGGAAATCTCCCATTATGACAGTGGATTTACCCATTTCTCATTTTGGTTCTAACAATTTTTATTTTAAAGTAATTTCATTGGGTACATACAAATTCCAAAATGTTTTATCTTTGTGGTGAACTGAACATTTTACATTATGAAGCAATATTTCACTAGTAAAGTATGACTAGCAATGACTTCCGGTTTTGAATGGTATTTATATATCTCATAGCATCTTTTTATTTTCAACCCTTATGTAATTGTTGGGAGACAATTTTGCACATGTCTCTTCTGTTTCTGCACATATTTTGAGTGAGGCACTCATTGTCCTTTGGACTACCTTTTCAAAGATGTTTGGAGAGCAAATAGGCTTGGAAGACATGGTGTCCCTCTCCTGAGTAAGGGGCAGATTTGTTTGTAGTGTTGGAGAAAGACAGTGTCTCTCTTGGGAACAAAGGATAGGCAGTCTTACTGCCACTTATAAATGTCCCATAAGCTCAGAGTTCCTCTCTTGTAATGTAACTCACTGTGTGTGCATGCATCCATCTGGGCCCACCTGCACTGCCCCCTGGAACTTGGGGACAGAGGCACTGATATAAATATGCTAATGCTAATGCTGCTTGCTATGCCACAAGTAATAAAGTCCTTTTGCTCTGACCAGCAGTCACTGGTCTTCCGCCAGCATTTGTTAAACTGTGACAGGCTAACTTATTAGTTGGAGGTGGTTAAAATCTCAGACCATTCAGTTCTTGAGATTACCTTTGTGATTAAAATATTTATCTTTTAAACAATATTCAGGTGGATTTATAAAAATCCATGTGACGGGGGCTGGCTGTAGCCCAGTGGATAGGGCACCGGTACACCACATGGGAGGCCCCAGGTTTGGTTCCCGGGGACCTCTCCGAGCAGGCAGACCACCTGAGAGGGCAGGCCACCGTGGGTGGGGCAAAAAAAAAAAGCCGCCAAGGGCAGGGCAAAGCCGCCACGGGCAGGGCGAGCCGCCTGTGAACAGAGCAAAGCCGCCCGCAAATGGAGCAAAGCCGCCCGCGAATGGAGCAAAGCTGCCCGCAAACGGAAGCAGAGCCGCCTACAAGCGGGGCAAGCCGCCTACGCAGTGAGCTGACTCGACGAGTCGCCGCAGTGGGGGGAGAAAAAGCAGACATAGAAGAACACAAAAAATGAACACACAGCAAGAGCAAGCAGAAAGGGGAGGGATATGTAACAACAACAAAAAATCCATGTGACAATCATCTTTAAGTAGTCCATTTACACATAATGTTATTACTGACCTCTGTTTAAATGTCATGTTCTTTTGTGCTATTTTTACTAGCTTCTATTTTCCCTTTCTACTTTGCCATTTTTTATTTTTTAAAAATCGGTTTTTGAAGGATAATTTATATACAAGATGAATGTAGCAATTTTAAGAGTTCAAAAACTTTGACCAATATATGTACCTGTGTATAATCATCTCTCATCCAAGATATATAACATTTAAATCCTCAGAAAAGTGTTCCCTTGGCCCTTTCTGAATCAATCCTCTCATCTCAGGGAGATAAATTCATTGATCTGATTTTTATCACTACAGGTTAATTTTTCTCTTTTCTAACTTCATACAAATGGAATTATATGGTGTGAACTCTTGTGTCTGCCTTCTTTTGCTCAGCATATTTTTGAGATCCAACCATACTGTTGTAGCAGTTTCTTCATTTTTATTATTGATTAGTATTCCATCACATGACTATACTACATTTTATCTAATTACCTGTTGAATGACATCTAGGATGTTTCTTAATTTTAACTAATAAAGCTGCTATGAAAGTTCAGGTACAAATATTTTTCTTGATATAGTCTCATTCCTACCTTAGGGAAGGAATTGCTGGGATATATGAGAAGTGTAAGTTTAATTTCATAAGAAATCAAAAGTTACTGTGCCATTTTCTAATTCCACGAGCAGTGTATGGGAGTTCTAGGTGTTCCACATTCTCACTTAATCTTTTTAATTTTGTTTTTTAAAAAATTTTAAGCATTCCAGTGGTTATACGGTAGTATCTCATTGTGGATTTACTTTACATTTCCCAAGAAGTTAATGTTACTGAGAATCATTTTCATGTATTGTTTGGTAACGTGTATATCTTTAGAGAAGTATCTGTTCAAATCTTTTGCCCATGAATTTGTTGTTTGTCTTTTTATTATTGCATGGGAAGAATTCTTTATATATTCTTGATACAAGTCCTTTGCCTGCCATATGTGTTGGAATTTTCTCCTAGCCTGTGAATTGGCTTTTCAGTTTTCTTTAACAGTATCTTTGAAGAGAATCTTTAAATTTTTGCTTACCCTAAGATGGTGAAGATTTCCTATGTTTTTTTCTAGACGCTTTACAAGTTTTACATTTAGGTCTATGATCAATTTGTTTTTGAATATCACTTCTGGTGGTAGCATGGAGGATGACAAGACTGAAAAGAAAGAGACCGGTTTTCTAGAATATTTAATGCAATAGTCCAGGTAAAAGTGATGGGGGCCTGTGGAGGTGAAAAGGAAAGAAAAGTTATGAGATTTTTTGGAGGTAGAAATAACAGGATTAGATATATGTGATGAACATGTGGCTCCTGGATTTGTCAACTGTTGGTATGTAGTGCTGTAAAATGATTCAGTGAATGCAGGAGGAGGAGGAACACGTTTGGGGTAGGAAGAGAAATGAGTCCAGTGTTGTATATGTTGAGTTTGAGGTGCCACCAGGACTAAAGGTATGGAGATCTAAAGACACAGATTACGTGAAAGTACACTGTAAACTGTTGAAGTGTTTTTATAAATGATTTAAGTATGCATTCAACTAAGGCCAGAAACACAGACTCTACTTAATATAAATGATGTAGAACAAGTTATCTGTGACAAATGCTAAGGTAAAAAGTACAAAACTTAGACACAGATGTCCAAAATGGTGTGGGGTGTCACGGCCCATACAGGACAAGGAGGGTATTCCCAAATTAGAGGCAGCCTAGTATGGGATTCAGAGCCTGTGTGGTTGAGGAGAGTGTACATTAAGGGGTGGGAGTATGGGTTGTCAGAGGTCAAGCACATGAGGACTTCCATGAAGGAGGAGCCAAAAGGAAACACACAAAAGACAAAAAACCATACAGAGAGCTGGAATGTGAATCTGGAGAGGAGGTGGTATATGCAATGGAGAGGTGGACTGATCAAAAAAGTTAATACATGAAGAATAAGAGAAGCTAGGCTTTTTACTGTCCAAGAGGTAGTTACAAATAGGAAAAGGGAGAAAATCAGGATGAACCCAGGGGCGCTGGTTTGGAGTTGGCGGTCGCGGTATGAATGCACGGCTTTCACCATATAGATATAAAAATAAAAATAAAATAGAAATAGGAGTATGTATGTGCATATACACATGTATATTGTAATAGAATATATTGTAATACTAAAAAAATAGAGTTTTTATTTCTTAAGTTTGCCTCTATGACTATGAAAAAGTGGTGTAAGCCATGAAAGATATTTATTACGGTATACATCATACTAGCGTAAAGTTAATACCTCAAAAATCCACATTTTCTGTCATATTTTATAACACATTCTACTTCGATATTAGAAAGACTATGCATGCAAAAGGGAGAAGTAGTGTTTAAAATCATCCCCACACTATAGTAGAGACAAAATGGATTGTGAAGATAATGAACTGTGAACTCTGCCACAGGAAACCAAATTAACCTATCCTTGTGGGGAAAAAAAATGAGTAAAAGGTGGTGGTGATGGTAACAGCAGCAGTAATGATAATAATGATAATAGCACAACTAATATTTATTGAGTGCTTACTAAAGTCGCAGGTACAGTGCTAATTACTTTACACAAATTAAGATCTTAAATTCACTCTCATGAAGGTATTAGGACAATGAGGATTTCAGTTTAAATTTATGAACACCTTGAGTTTTAAATTTCCTTTCTTAAACTTTAATTTGGCTTTAACAATTCTCTTATGTCACAAAACAGACTATTTGAAGCTAAATTCTCATTCATATTTTGAATGTTATAATTTACTGATAAATGAAATAGCAAAATATAATTTATATGTTCATTAAAATATGAATATGGAAGCTTTTCTGAGAGTCTTAATGCAACTTCATATTGAATTCTCCAGCCACCTGCATTATTTCATATAATGTTACTACTGTTGTTTTCGTACATATCCTCAAAGAGCATTCAAAGTAGGTCCCAGGAAATGAAATGTTAATAGCTATATGAATAGCAATGCTTTCTATTTCACTTTATCACAATGTGTACTCTTTTGAAACAAATCTTTTAATGCTATCTTCATTCCCTATGTCATTTTACAGTGTGAATATCAGAAGAGTCAAGGTGGGACTATAGTATAGAGAGGCCTTGAGGACTGTTAATGGGCCACTAGCATATTTTGAGATTCGTGTCCCTAAAGGACCAACGAAGCCAGGGAATGCTGAATTTGCCAATTCCTGAAAATTTAGTTCTAATGTTTTCAGAACTACAGGAAACTTTGTTTAAATAAACTGACCCTAAAGAAAATCTAGTCTAAGTTACATATAATCAACACTTGTAAAAATTTTTTTATGGCCACAATGGGTTTAAATCCTTTTGAACCATTTTGTATCTTTTTCTGGTCTCAAAATATGTCAATCTTTGGATAAATCATGGAGATAAGTGATTTTAATATTTTTTTATAATACATTTGAAAAAGAAAGTTTTGAAAGAAGTAAAAGACAATGAAAGGGTTAATGTTTACTGGTGTGCATAACCAATTCTTCCCATTCAGGTATATTTCAAACTAATCAATAAAATCCAATTATTCTTACAAGCAAAATATTTTTGATGAAATTGTTTTAAAGATGATTTTAAATGGCTTAGTTGTTTACAATTTGAATAGTTTTGGAAATATAGTTTATACTAATAACAAGGCTTTGAGTTTTCTTAATGACATGGTTAGTCTCCTGTTAAATCTTATGGTCAGAACCAACAGATATTTCAGAACTTGGCAATTTTAGTCCTTATGTCTATCCACGAAATAACAGTAAGATATAGAGATAAGCCATTCTACAGAGAAATGGCAATCAGTGTTGTTTAGCCATCAGAGTCACTGGTGGAGCTTTTCAAAGATACTCAGGCCCCACTCCCTTAAATTTTTGATTCAACAGGTTTACACGGGGCCTGGGCATCTTTATTTAAAAACGTCTTCAATTTATCCTAGTATAACCAGGACTGAGAATCATAGTTTTCAAGATTGAATGCACAGCCAAATAAGCATATCAGAAAGTGTGGTAGTTTGAAACTATAGGTACCCCAGAAAATCATGTTCTTAAAACGAATTCATTCCTGAGAGTGTAAACATATTTTAAGTAGGACTTTTTGATTAGGTTACTTCAGTTACGGTGAGGCCTAGGGTGGGTCTTAATCCTTTTACTGGAGTTTTTATTTTTATTTTTATTTTTTGAGGTACCAGAACCGGGGATTGAACCCAGGACCTCGTATATGGGAGGCCAGTGCTCAACCACTAAGCCATTATCAGCTTCCCTGAGTTGGCTCCCTTGTCTGTTTGCTCGTTGTTTTGCTTGTTGCTTGCTTGTTGTTTTTTGCTCATTGTCTGCTCGTTGTTTGTTTTCTTTAGGAGGCACCGGGAACTGAACCTGGGACCTCCATGTGGGAGGCAGGCGCTCAACTGCTTGAGCCACATCTGCTCCCTGGAGTTCTTTGTAAATGGGATGCATATGGAGAAAGAAAGGAAGAAATCCATGGAAGCAAGAAGCTGAAAGCAACAAAACGTGGAAGAGAAGAGACCAGCAGATGCCACCATGTGCCTTACCATGTGACAGAGGAGTCCAGGATCGCAGACAGCTGGTCTTTGGGAAGAAAGCATCTCCTTGATGATGCCTTGATTTGGACACTCTCAAAGCCTCAATGTAAGCTAATAAACAGCCAACACATTTTATCATATCTGCTTTGAGCAGCTTATAAAACTACAACAGAAAGATACTAAACTTCCTGATGAATTTTCTGATGAAACTGTGAAACACAAAACTCAAGGCTTCTAAAGTGATGGGAAGAAAAGTCTGCCTAATTATGATGTTATCATCAAATTGATTAAAATAGGATTTCACCTAGTGTGCCCCAAAATTAAAGCTTTAGATAATTGTATTTTCAAGAACTTCAAATAAACATTATTTTGACACTGGTTATCTCTTTAGCATCCATTTATCATATCCTTCCAGTAGTGGTACTCTGAATTTACTCCTTTCCATCTCTAATCTAATGTGGTTTGGGAGGTGACCCAACATTCAGTCCAATCAGTGTAGCCCAATCCTATAACCATTGGTTCTGGGGTGGGCACATAACCCAGTGAGAAACAATGAGTTTCAAGAGGGCCATTATGCAAAGTCTGATGATGAAGCTGCCACATGGGAGACAGAGGTGGAGTTGGAAGGCAGGGAGGGAATGGAGAGAAACCAGGATAGTGGTGATATAATTATGAGTCACTGAATCAAGCCAAGTCTGAAGAAAGGCCACCCACTGGATCTTCTACTTGCATGAGTAAAATAAAAAGACTCTCCATATTGTTGAAG
>PVKH010030330.1:0-12507 GCA_004027955.1 Chaetophractus vellerosus | reverse complement strand
CTTATCAAATTTTAAAACTTTTGTGCATCAAAGGACTTTATCATGAAAGTGAAAAGACAACAAACACAGTGGGAGAAAATATCTGGAAACAACATATCTGATAATGGATTAATATCCAGTTTATATAAAGAAATCCTTCTACTTAACAAGAACAACAAAAAAGACAAACAATCTGATTAATAAAGGGCAAAAGGCTTGAGCAGCTCTCTCTCCAACGAAGATATACAAATGGCCAGAAAGCACATGGAAAGATGCTCAACTTCATTAGTCATCAGGGAAATGAAAATCAAAACCACAATGAGATACCTTTCACATCCAGTAGATTTGCTGCTATTAAAAAAAAACAAAACAGAAAATAACAAGTGCTGGAGAGGATATGGAGAAATTGAAACACTCATTCTTTGCTGGTGGCAATTCCTGAGAACACTGAGTATAGGATTACCATATGACCCAGCAATTCCACTGCTAGGTATATACCCAAAAGAATTGAAAGCAGGGACTTAAACAGATATTTGCACACCAATGTTCATAGCAGCATTATCCGTAATTGTCAAAAGATGGAAGCAACCCAAGTCTCCCTCAACAGGTGAATGGATCAATAAAATGTGGTATATACATACAATGGAATATTTTTCAGGCATCAAAGGGAATGAGGTCTTGATACAATGCCACAACATTGATAAACTTTGAATATATCAAATTGAGTGGAATAAAGTGAGACACAGAAGGGCAAATATTTTATGTTCTCACTAATTTGAAACTATTAGAATAAGCAAGCGCAAAGAGTCAGAATCTAGAATATAGTTTACCAGGGGATGGGGTGGGGATAGGAAATGGGAAGTTAAGCCTTAAAATATACAGAGTTCCTATTTGGAATGATATAAATATTTTGATAATGAATGGGGGGAATGGGTAGCACAAAATTGTGAATGCACTCAACAGCAATGAAATATATATATATGAATATTATTAAAAAGGGAAATGTTAGATTGTATAGATGGTAACAAAACAACAAAAAGATCAGTGGAACTGCATCACATAAACAGTGAACCCTAGGTTAAATCATGGACTCTAATTAATAGTTTAATTATTAAAATGTGCTATCATTTGTAACAAATGTTCAACTCCAATGCAAAGTGCTGGTGGTGGGATGGTATATGGGAATCCTGTAGTTTATGCATAATTTTCATGTAACCCCCCAACTTATCCACTAAGGAAATTTTTTTTTTTAATTAATAAATTGCAGTGAAACTTAACATTTAATGTTTGCATAATTAGTCTAGATTTATTGTCCTTTTATTTCTTAAATATATTATTTGTTGAAAATGTTCCAGTCAAGTTTTTGCTCCAGCATTCTTCTTCTTGTCAAGGTCCCCAATTAGTCCTTCCTCCCCATTGTTAAGACATGTGATCTAGTTTCACTGCTTATCTTTACCTGTGCCTTATTAGCACTATCTCTTCTGCCACATTGGGTCATTCTTCTTTGATGCAGTTTCTTCCAGGGACTTTAAGGGCGCAACCATCTCTTGGTTTCCCTAATGACTCAATGGTCTTCTCTGTCTCATTTGCTGGCTTCTCCTCTTCTCACTACCATTTTTACATTGGAAAATTATATATCTTAATCCTTGGCCCTCTTCTCTTCTTTATTTACTTCCTCTCCCTTGTTATTATCTTTATAACAATGACAGTCAAATCCTATCTTCAGATTCTGTTCTCTCCTGAACTTCTGATTCACATATTTAAATTGATTTATTTTAGACATTTCAAATTTATTTATACAAAACTGAACTCCAGGTCTTCCTCCCAACATTGGGAGGAGCTATGGTTTATCTGATGACTGGGATATCCTGAGCCTATAGTTTTAGAGCAGATCATACAGGACCTGGTGATCTGTGTTTAATTTAATCTGTGTTCCTTTTATTCTAAGAGCATCAACCATCTTTTAATTTAAAAAAAATTAAATAAAACATATGGAAAATTCAGAAGATAGCATTTCAGACTCCCACAAGCCACTGAGGTTAAAGATATATTAATAATTTTATATATTTGTTCTAGATATCTTAAAAACAACAACAACAAAAGATTATAGAGACAGCAGAAGATCTTGTTTTACTTCATTCTTCCCCTGTAACCTCTCTCTTTCCCTCTCTCTCTCACTGTCTTCCACTCTCTATCTTTCTCTAACCATTACTGTAGTATTGGTAGAATTTACTTGCATTAAATCAAAACAAAAAAACTGGTAAAGTTTTAATAAGGGGATTGATAAGATCATATTTGATTTGCAAAAAAAATCATTTTGGCTATAGTGAATGAATTGGGGAAAGGGGAAGTGTGTATGGGATAGCTCACTTTGTGTTATGAGCTCAACTGTGAGATAATTAGTGGTTGTGTATATGGTAAGAAGTAAATAGACTTGAGAAATATTAGGAAGTGAAATTAGTGTAACATGTTTGTTGATTAAATATTGGGGAATAGGGAGTGAAAATGTTTGGAATGGGTACAGGGTTTTCCTTTCTCAGCATCTCTTTGTGTGTGTAGAATATCTAGAGCAGGGGGCAGAATGTCAGAGCACAGCAGAGGAGGTTGTCAGTTCTACATACCCACCAAAGTGCTTGCTGTTTCCTTGGTAGATATCTCAGATAAAAAGTAGGTGCCTTTGCTTGTCACCTACCTTCCTCTTTCCTGCCAGGTCATAATCATGTTTATGAGGTTGTAGCATTAAAGTGTAAGAGTGGAATTTGCTCATTGGGATCCTATGCTTTTAAGTACCTGCTAGGTCTATGGGGAAGCAACTAAACTCTTCCAAAGGGAGAATTATTTTCCATGTGTTTCTCCCCTAAAAGTAAACAAAAACCTGAACTAGAATATTTTTGGAGGAAAAATAGGGTGAAAATATTAAACTATGAAAAGATACATTTGTATGTATAATGCTATTTCAAAAATTTCTCTGGGCTTGTGAATGTATATATAAACAAAATATGCTCCAACAATAAAAGTGATCATCTCTTGGTGATGGGTTTTTGTTTGATTGTGACTATCTTCATTTTATTTTCCTATATTTTGTGAAAATCCCTAAATTGGTACTTATAATCAGAATACAAATAAATAATCTCAAATTCCCAGGTACATTGTTATTATCTTTGTGACTTGGGACTATTTCCCTAGTCTACTAGGAAACTAATCTGAAAAATGAAGATACAAATAACGGTACTTGTGTCATATAATTGTTGCGAGGGATAATTTAGATCTTTCATGTAAAGCAGCATACCTATACTGGCATATAAACAACTTGAACGATTTATTGCTGTCGCTGCCATTTATTGTTGCTATTGATATATTCTGTACAAAATTTTTAATATGATTTTAGCTTCTGACTCTAAAATTTAGCTAGGAAATCTGAAGAATTTTAACCAAAGATCAGATAACATCACAACATAAATATGTGCTTCTACTTGAGATACGAAAGGAAGATGAGTTTTTTCTCTCTGTTTTCCAGGACTGCCAGTGGTTTGTTTTTTTCTGTTCTTGTTTTTGTTTTTATTATCATGAATACATATAACATAAAATTTTCCAGTTTACCCACCTTGAAGTATACAATTCAGGGTTACTAATTGTATTCATAATGTTGTACAACCATCAGCACTATTTTCAAAATCTTTAATCACCCCAAACAGAAACTCTGTACCTATTAGGCAATAACTCCCCATTCTCTCTCTTCTCCTCAGCCCCTGGTAAACTCTAACCTATTTTCTGTCTCTATAAATTTGTTTATTCCAAATGTTTCATTCAAGAGAACCATACAACATTTTTCCTTTTGTGTCAGGTTAATTTTACTTAGAATAATGATTTCAAGGTTCTTTCATGTTTTAACATGTATCAGAAATTCATTCCTTTTTAAAGCTGCATAATATTCCATTGTATGTGTACATATATATCATAATTTATTTATCCATTCATCTGTTGATGGACGCTTGATTTGTTACCACTTTTGACCATTGTGAAAATGCTGTTATGAACCTTGAATTCACTTATTAACTCTAGAAGAGTTTTGTTGTTCCTTTGGGATTTTCTCTATATAGGGTCATGTCTTGTAAATAGAGACAATTTTATTTCTTTTATTCAATGCCATTCATTTCATTTCTTTTCTTTTTCTTACCTAATTGCTTTGTCTTGGAACTTCCAGTACTATATTGATTAGCACAACATTGATAAAAGTGGGCATCCTCATTTTGTGCCTGCTCTTAGGGGAAAAAGCTTTCAATCTCTCACCATTGACTGTGATGTTATCTGTGAGTTTTTCATATATATAATGTCTTTTACCATGACGAGGAAATTCCCTTGTATTCTTAGTTTATTGAGTGTTTTTGTCATGAAAGGGTGTTGGATTCTGTAAAATTCTTTTTCTGCATCAGGTGATATGCTCTTGTGGTGAACGAAAGTGATTTCAAGCAATTTAATAGGTAAGACATTTGAAAATCCATTTAATTATTAAAACGCCATAGGCATATTTAAATTTCAATTTATGACAAATACAAATTTTCAAAGATGGCTCCCGTTTTCAATTAACAGCTTCAGAACATTCATTATGAACCTTGCACAATCCACATCACTTTTTCTGGTAATGACAATGATTTTGCAGGTAAGTTCTAGTTCTAAAGTAAAGCTCTGATCATGTCACTCTCTTTCTTTGATAATATTTTCAATGGCTCCAATTTCCTAAAGAATAAAACCAAAATTCTTTAACCTGGTGCTATCTCACCCAATTTACTTTTAGTGCCATATCTGTCACTATACTTAACATGCTCTTTGCCTTCATTCTAAAAGCCCTGTATGCCTTGGTTAATAGGATTTTCTCCTTTCTCCTAAAATATTATCATGTCCTCCTAATCTTTGCTTTTCAAATTCTTACTTAATCTTCAAGATGTGGATCAAATACCTGCTCCTTTGCCAAAGAGCACCAGATTTTCCCACAGAAGAATAAATAGCTCTAAGTTTCAATTATCCTATCTCTTTTTGTATTATTCCATTTATCACATTTTACATTGGGAGCATTGGGTATATTGTTTCCATAACTATATTCTAAGCAACTTAAAAGTTCCCTCCCCCAGTGAATAAGACATGTTATTTTACATATTTAGACCTATAATTAGAGTTTGTTGAATTCTTTTCATAAGTCATTTACCCACTTACTCTATCCAAGTTAAGTTCTTCTATCTTCATAATGAGAGACTTGGAGATTAACTCTAATGCTCCTTCCAAATTTAGTGTAACATCATGAAAACAGGGAGCTGTCCTTTCTCCAAACAAGAGCTGGGTAATAAGATTGCCTCTGAGAGCTAAATCACCACACAATAGATGTAATTAGCCATCTGTTGGGAGTAATTCAAGTTGTCTCTAAATGCATTACTGAAAATTTGTGGAATTCCTAAATCCCCCACCAAAGTGGCCTGTAATCATCTCAGGGGCAGGACTGGAATGGGGCAGTAATGTAAGTAGAAACCTAATTGACTGTATGAAATCTATTTGGAGAAAGGCAGTGAATGCTTGTAGCAAATAGGTGCTTAGATAAACTAAACCCCAAAAGTCAAATCTTGACAGAGTGGTTAGCACCTTTAAAAACAAGCCCATGAGCTAAACTCAATTGACTCTAAGGCCTTATATATTAATATATGAAATATTTTCCATTTTTCTTTTTTTAAATTTCTTTCTCACCATTCAATTGGATTCTCATACAGATCCTTACTAAAGGAAGGAATGTGGTAGTGATACTTCCACAACCATTTCAATGAGTGAAGGGACATTAGAGAAGCTTAACATACAAAAAGAATTAAAGTAAAACCACCACCAGATTCAGAAAAATATTTGAATTCCTCTCCCTTATCCCTTCACTCTGATGAGGATTGACACTTACAATATGGCAGAATAGTCTTCAATGGCCAAATATTCATTTTAAGAATTAACTTTGAGGTCTTATGTTTTTTCCTAGTAATTGCTTTAAGTCAGATATTCCAATAACTCTCTACAATACTTTGTGGGCCTCTGATAGGAGCTATGACCCCTTGTAATGAATAAAAACTAGAAATCACAGTCCAACAAAATAAAAATTACAAAAGTACACATGAAATTCTGGAAAAGCCCCTGAAACTGGGAATTCTACTAGACTCTACAAATTGAGTATGAAGGAAAATAAGGATAATTCTTTGCAAGGCAAACATCAAAAACTTCTCCTTCTACTGGTCTCCATAGAGTTTCTGAGTGTTAGAAAGATATCCCGTCTTGGAAAAAATAAAGCTCACCTGAACGTGGAGAAGAAAATATTTTATTCTCCATCTTGCAAGAAGGGGCACGCAACCAGAACACAGAACACGTGGCTGACTCGCCGAACAAAAGAAAGTGACACGATTTATACCCCTAAGCTTAGCACACAAGCCCTCCCCTGTTTCTCCATTGATCGGATACTTCAGAGTTTACAACCTATCTGAGAGGTCTAACTTTCCTGTACAAGTCCCCCAGTGTTTAATTAACAGTTTCTCTTATCACATTCCAGTAGTTTTGGCCAGTTACTCGCCCTTTCACCAAATAAGGAATGAAATTTAGTATTGATCTTTGAGTTGTCATAATTATTTCTTGTGCACCCTTTTTACTGGCTGTAGGACCTGTTTGAGCTATTTTCCTTTATACCTGCTTAACTTGGGCATAGATGACTGATGTAATAGCCCCCCCAAATGACATTTGTTTTATTCCCCTTGCCCTTTATTACCTTTATGTGAAAACTAAACTTATGCACATTTCTTACAATTAAGTCCCTTTTCTTTTAAGCCCTTTTTAGTTTTCACATATTAATTCTTCAAACTTTCTAAGAGCTATTTCACACCTTTCATCATAGGGGTCTCCCTCTTTAAGGGGGTACAGACTGTTTTGCTTACACTGTACGGGCATTTGTTTGGTTAGGATGGTTTCAATGTTTTTGAACTAATCCTGGGGCACATGGAATGATACAACATCCAAATCCCCGCTGAGATAATGAAGGAAGTTAAGGATGGACAGTGCAACTCCCTTCCATTTTCCAAACCAATTTTCTAACCATCTCATGAGTGGATTGCTAATGCCAGAATTTTCTGCTAGTTCTTCAGATAGGGCCATCAGGCCTTGTAAAGCTTTAGTGATAGTTCCCTCAGGTGCGGTGTTGTTGGGGATGAATGTACAGCAGTCATGATGCAGACTCCCCCTTTTTCAGCTAGCATCATATCCAAGACCATTCTATTTTCCCATGCCATTCTGATAATAGCATCTAATTGTCCTGCAATTCCTTTAACAGCATCCCTGTTGTAGTTGACAAATCTCTGTTGATTATAATATATGTAATTAATCCATTCTACATTTTTGCTGATGGTGACCCACCAGAACAAGAATGACTCAGACCCAACTGCTACTTGATTTCTAGCCTTAAATTCATCTGAGATACCTTGGGGAACTCCTATATCTAGATAGATCTGCTCATCAAAGGAGCCAGGTAGACGTCTCTTCTTTTTCCCTCTCTGGGTCCTTGCCTTCTCTTCTTTTTCAAATGCCAAAGTGAATGGGATAGCCAGTTCGACCAGGGCACAGGTTCCGCCCCACCTCTCAGGCAGTATTGGTTGGAGGACACCCTTTCTGCAGTACCACCACAGGTCTGCTGGAGGCAGGTCCAAACTGGAGAAATTGCCAGTACTATCCGTGCTCACATTCCACACTCGAGTACATGAGGCCATGATTCCAAAGTCCTGGAGTCCTAACCACCATCTAGAGAGACAGGCAGAGTGGTTCCCTGGACCAAGACAAGAGACAGGCATGGCCTTGGTGTTTTTGTTTCTGACCGGCAGGAAAAGAGAGGACAATGTACTACAATTTTCACCAGGAATAGCATTGGAAGAAGAGTACCAAGCATTTAAGCTCCTTTGCATGTTTCTCCATGCCTAATGGAAAGGGTATGATTTGAGCCGTGGGCCGGCCTGTTGCACAAGCATGACAGTTGCTTTTATTCCAGCTCTGGACTGTGTATTTGACCCATTCCACCCAGGCATTTGTATCTCCGTAATCTATCTCTATTTCTATTGTTTAAGTTCTCTGTTTTAAATACCCTGACTACCTTGGGATCATTTGGGACTGTAAGACCAGCTTTTAGCTGGATTTCTCCTGATGCCATCATGGGGTTGGCTGGGGAGGGAGTAGTCAGTGTCAGGGATGGGAGGACTTGTATACAAAACCATCCTAAAGGGTCTCTACCAGAGACATCTACCCCGATGCCATACACACTTTCAACTGTGTGAAGGTCCCAGGGGGGCAGACTAAAGGTATTTGTCTGCTTTCTTAATGGTTATTATTATTGGGTTGCATTGGAGTTTTTTGCAAACTAATGGGAGAGTACCTTTGAAAAATGTTATTTTCTTCTGTAACTGGGCCCACTCCGGTCTACCTGCAATCCACCCCTTGTACTGAGTGCTCCAATCTACCTGATTCCACGACTCACAAAGGGGGATTATGTATGGGAAGTACCCTGGACATAAGTACGTTCTTCATGCTCATCAGTCATTCATTGGGTAGATTCCCACATTCTAGTACTTGACATGCATCAAACTGTACAGTTTGGGACTCAAGACCTTCAGTCATATTTATAACTAATTTGATATGGGGCTAAATATTTCTCAGTTTCAGAATATCATGGCTATCAAGATCATTTGTATCTGTAGGGCTAAGGCCATTATTTTTTTTTATTATTTTATTTTTTTTATTATACATCCCCCCTTCTGCTTGTTCTTGCTGTGTTCATTTTCCTCTGTGTTCCTCTTTGTCTGCTTGTCTCCCTCTGCTGGGGCAACCTGCCAGGTCAGCTCACCGGCGCGGCGGCCAGCCTGCTCGCGGGGGCTTGCCCTTGCTGGCGGCGGCTCATCTTTGCCAGCAGGGGCTTCCCTTTTTGCCCACAGCGGCGTGCCTTTGGCCATGGTGGTGTGCCTCGCCCGCGTTGGCTTGCCTTCTCAAGGCAGTCTGCCCGTTTGAGGAGGCCCGGGGACCGAACCCAGGGCCTCCCATGTGGTAAACCGGCGCCCTACCAGCTGGGTTACAGCTAGCCCCTGGCCATTATTGACTAGTACAATAAACAGTTCAACTCTCTCTCCCCCAATTATTGTCTTTTCAGCTTAATCCTTAAGGGATCCAGGGCTGAAATTATTTTCCAGGACTCAGACTAAGTTGTTGGGTACTTATCATTTGGTGCAGGTACCGGTCCTTTTACTCGGGTGTAGTGAGTCCAGCCTTTCTCTGCCGTCGGGACTGCTATTTCGGTTGTCAGAAAAACTTGGTAGGGTCCTTCCCAGGTCAGTTGGAGTTTGGATTCTTTCCATGACTTATCAGGACCCAACTTCTGGGTCGTTGGGGGACCGTAAACTCAAAGAGGCAGGGTTTGGGCGGGCAAACCACAATGTCTGAGGGATGATAGAGTAGAAGACATGGCCAGTATATAATTTTGAAGAAAGAGATCCTTTGACTCAAAGGAAGGGAGTTCTCTGGGCTTCCCAGAGAAGGGCAAACCAAAGAGCATTTTGTAAGGAGAAATTCCTAGTTCCCTCATGGGGGCAGTCCTGATTCTTAAGAGAGATATAAGTAAACATTTAAACCATGGTAATTTGGTTTCCAAGACCAGTTTAGAAAGATGATTTTTCAAGGTTTGATTACTTCTTTCTACTTTCCCTGAGGATGGTGGATGCTAGGGCATGTGGAAATTCCCTGCAGCACCTAGAATCTGCATAATATTTTGCAGCACCGTAAAGGCATAGTGGCTACCACTGTGTGAATCTATATTTTCTACTAACGCATAGATGGAAAGATTTGCTCAAAGTTAATTTTTGAAGTTCCTGATGCTGTAACTGAGGTGGGAGATTTGCTTCTACTCACCCTGTCAGATGATCTACAATAACTAGAACATACTTTAGTAGACATACAAGGGGCATTTCAATATAATCGGCCTGAATGCTCTGAAATGGCCCGAGGCCAGGCTCCCTTCCCCCTGGTACTTGCTTTCTTAATATTTTCTTATTAACTTTCTGACAGATTATGCTCCATTCACTTACTTGTTTGGCTATAGTATAAAGGCCCATGCACCCGAAATGCTTGAGGACCAGATCACCTATAATCTGTACTCCCCAATGACTTCCTTGGTGCAAAACTGCTGGTACCCCCCTCATTATTTGTTTGTTCAACATTTGCCAGCCATCTGGGAGGAGCCATTTCCCTCGACCATCTAATTGTTCTAGTTCTTTTACCTCTTTTTCAGAGAATACAGGAATTCCAATTTCCTTGGGGATGGAGGGAATCAGGACCATCAGTTCCAGAGGGGGCCAGAAGGAAGCCTTTTTGGCCTTTACACCAGCCAATCTGTTGCCTTTTGCTTCAAAAGTGTAACCTTTCTGTTGCCCATTTATATGCACCACTGATATTTCTCTTGGTAAAAGTAGACTAGCTAACACTTATCTTACCAGTTCCACATGGACTAATTCCTTCCCTCTGCTGTTGATTAATCCTCTTTCTTCCCAAATTTTTCCAAAGGTGTGGGACCGCACCAAAAGCATATTTAGAATCAGTGTAGATGGTATCACCTTTTTCCTCTAACAATTTAAAGGCTTGATTTAATGCATACAGCTCACAAGTCTGAGCCTGCAATCATTGGGCAATCGGCCAGCTTCTTTCACCTCACAAGTTAGTCCATCAACAGCTGCATAACCATTGTGCCTCTTTCCTTCCAGGACCCCGGAGGACCCATCTATGAACAACTTTTCCCCTGAATTCAGAGGAAGGTCCCCTAGATTGGGCTAGACTCAGGTCTGGTAATCAGTTAATCTAAACAATCATGTTCAGGAGTTTCTACCTGGTGGGACGCTTTCCAGAGGAAAGGGTCAGTATTAAATCTTCCTTTTCCATTAAAATTGCCTCATATTTCAGAATTCAGGAATCTTTTAGCCACCTTCTTGCATTTTGGGACAAAATATTCCTGACCTGGTGAGGGGTACTAAAGACTAGGGACCCTCCAAAGGTCAGTTTCCTGCTTTCTTCCACTAAGAGAGCAGCGGCTGTGACAGCCTCAACACACCCTGGCCGTCCTCTGGAGATGGGGTCCAGGATTCTGGAAAGCAAGACCACAGGTTTCTTTTGGCCTCCCCAAATCTGGGTCAGGACTCCCAAATCTGCCCCTTTATCTACTGTGGTGAACAGACGGAAAGGTTTTCCGAGGGAGGGCAGGGCTAGAACAGGGTCTTGCACCAATGCCTGTTTGAGCCCCTTCAAGGGGCTTTACAGCCCCCACCTTCCATTCTAGCTTGTCAGGCTCCTCCTCTAGCAGTTTCTGGTATAGTCCCTTGGTTTGGGATGCATAAGAATCTATCCATAATCTAAATACCCCACCAATCCCAAAAATTTCCTTAGTTCTTTTTTATCAGGGGATGAAGTAGTTCAATTATGGCCTGAATTCTCTCTGGATTTATCTTCCTCCTGCCTTTGTTGATGAGATGGCTCGGGTATTTGACTTCCCTTTCTACAAATTGTAGCTTACTTTTTGACACTCTCAGCCCTTGATCTCCCAAGAAATTCAAAAAGTTCTTTGTAGTTTGAACTCCTGTTTGCCTTTCTTCACCTGATATTAGCAGATCATTCACATATTGTAAAAGGGAAATTTCAAATGAGACTGAAAGTTTCTCCAAGACTTTCTCCAATTCCTGCCCAAAGAGGTTGGGGGATTCTCTGAAGCCCTGGGGTAGGACTGTCCACCTATATTGTTGCTTTCTTCCAGTACAGGGATCCTCCCACTCAAAGGCAAATAAGTCCCTACTCTCTGGATCAAGGGGACAGGCCCCAAAGGCATTCTTTAGTCTATTACATGAAACCATTTATGATGGTAGAGGATCTTACCAAGGAGAGCGTATGGGTTTGGGACTGCTGGGTGTCAAACCTGGATAATTTGGCTGATGGCCCTTAGATCTTTTACCATCCTCCAACTACTGTCCGATTTCTGAATGAGCAAGATAGGATAATTGAAGGGGGACATGCAGGGCTCCAAGAGTCCATCCTGAAGGAGACCTTCCATGATGGGTCGAGGTTAAGGAGAATGGGATATTGTCTTTGATAAATAACTTCCCCTTCCTTTTTCATTCTGATCTTAATAGGGGAGATCTGCAACCCTCCTCTATTCCCCTCTCTCACCCACACTTCTTCTCTGATATCTTTTTCATCTTCTTCGGTGAGCATGGCTGGGACTACTTCTATCTGCCCATCCCTTACTTCCAAATCCAAACCCATGGGTACTATTAAGTCCTGTCCCAACAAATTACTCCCGGCTTCTGGGATATACCACACAGGGCCTACAATTTGATTGTCTTTCCAACAAATATTAGTGGGCATAATAATGGGGACTTTAAATCCTTCTCCTTTTACTCCTGAGACTATGAGGGAACTGCCAGAGTTTGGTTCCTTTGGAGAGAT
>PVKH010030329.1:0-12508 GCA_004027955.1 Chaetophractus vellerosus | reverse complement strand
ATTACAGCCCTCCCTACAGCAATATCTGGACACAGAGAAGAGTAACCACAGAGCTCTTCAGGGAAGATGGAGTTAATCTTACAAATTTACTCCTCACAGTCCTGGTTAAAGGTGTGTCCTGTGGACATTCCTGGGGTGGATGGGTAGGTCTTAAATGGTAAATCCATTCTAGCATTCCAATCTCTCTAAGCCTTTGAATCCTCTGTCTACCAGGGTAAATTGGGCAACTCAACCTCAGACATGCTAGGTCATCTTTTGGTCCATGTTTCAGCCAACCACCTGAATAAACTGTTACAGCCCTTTCTAACCCCTCAAGCTACAGCATTGAATCCAGAATTCCTGCTTAGTGGGCCCTTATCAATAAATTCAGCATGATACAACTTTATATTCCTTCCACCATTATCCTATCCCCTTAGTATCCATCCCCACACATATTCCCCTGATTTCTGTCTATATGAGTTAGAAAACTCATGCAGTTCTTTCAGAGGATAGCATACTTCCTCATGGGTCACAGTTTGTATTTCACCTTTGGGGGATTGTTGTGATTTTAGACTAGTAATAGGTCTGGAAGAGAAGAGGGGTAATGGGGGTGGGTAAGGAGAAGGATTAGAAATATTTTGCAAGCTACTGACCTCAGGGCATTCCTTTGCATTTTCTTCTGATGAGATAGGATTAATCTCTTCAGGCAGGGTTTGTAAGGCAGATTCCTCAGGGCAGGGTGGACTCTGGGTAGTGCATGCTGGAGTTTGGCTGGTACCTGCCTTAGGACTGGGAGGAGGTCCAGACTCCCTGGGGCAGGCCAGAGGCTGGGTGATACAAAGTTGACAAGGTGTGGTCTCCTCAGGGCAGGCCATTGCAGTTGTATCTGATAAAGTCTCAGCAGAATTTAGGGTTCCAATGTCCCCACCAATATTATCATCATCCCATATGTCTCTATCCCAATCCTCTGGGTTCCATTCCTTCCCAATCAATGCCTTCACTTTAACTGCAGAAACCCTACAGGGTTGAGATTTTAGTTTCCTTTGTAACTGTGAGAGTTTGAGTTTGGTTCTCAGATATCTCAAGTCTGTGGCTGCAGGATACAATATTTTCTTTCAGAGCACACATAGAAACTTTCACATCATTCACGAGGCATTTAAGTTGCTAATTTGAAGTCTTAAGCTCATCTCTTTCTTTTGTAACTGTATCCAGAGAATCTAGGAGGAGCAAGCCAACTTCATTATACCTTTTGACTCTACAAAACTCTGTTAAGGTGTTGAAAACACTGTCACTCAGATCCTTGCTTTTTATAAGTGTAGAAGTAGGGGAATCCAGTGATGATACTTTGCGTATCTCCATTGCCAACTCATGCCATGGACTGTTAGTGGCCTCCTCATTGTTGGAAAGGGATTCATCAGTACCCTTGAGTCCATTTGAAGTAGAGAGACAGTTACAAAACTCCCAGAACTACCTCAGACATCCCATGTTTAAGATTCTGTTCCTCAAGAACCACTCCTGGTACTAAGCTATATTAGTCAGGGTTCTCTAGGAAACAGAATTAACAGGAGGAATATGTAAATAGTGTGAGATTTTATAAAATTCTCTCATGTGACTGTCAGGATACACAAGTCCAGGTTCCACAGGCAGGCTGCAAACCAGGGGCTCCAAAAGTCCAATGAAGGTCCTTGAGTTTCCGGGAGACGTTGGCTGTCCAAAGATGAGCTGGGAAATTCTCTCTGAATGTTGAAATCACTTCCCTTTTTAAGGCATTCAACTGATTGGTTTAAGTGTCACTCATTGCTGATGGCAATGTCCCTGGTTGTTGCAGATGTAATCAGCCATTTATGTAGTAAACTCACTGATGAATAAAGCCCATAAAGGTCCATGTATAACAATTTGCCCAGTGCTTGCTTGACCAAACAACTGGGCACAATTACCTGGCTGAGTTGATACGTTAGTCTAACTCACCGATGGGTTCTGGGAGCAAGCACTAATCCTATTTGTCTACACATTCCCCTCAGCACCTAGGAGACCATGAGATGATGGCAGGTATTAGAGTAGAAAGTGCCCAGACTTTGGGTATACCAGCCCATCCTGCTTGTACCACTTAGTAACTTTGCAGCCTTAACCAAGCAACTTAGATTCTCTCAGCCTGTTTTCCTTAGTCATATAAAGAATGTCTTAGGCATTCGCATATTTTTGAGCACGATTTCTTTGCTCTTTGCTCTTAGATCCTTTTTCTCCAGCACTTGCCCAGATCTGTTCCTTATCACAGAGACTCATATCCAGGAAAGTTTGCTCACAAAAGACTGTGGAGTAAAAGGCGGGTGGGGAGAATTTAGAGCATTTCTTCCCCTTTCCTCTGCCCAGGACACATCTCCGGAGGTGACTGTTATTCCTGTGGTTTCAGTTTGCACCAGACTGATCACTGCCTCTGTGGGCTAAGCTCCAACCAGGCTGCACTACACTTCCATGTATGACTCTACTTCTGGACTGTAGTCCTACCAGAGTGTCCCAGGGTTGGTGGCAGCTTCCTACTCTTGATGTCCTCTATTTGCCTCCTTGTCCCTTTTTTAGCTTCTCATCACATCCATTACTTATAAAATCAAGTCCTTTCATGAAATCCCCTCTGTTGAAAGACCTAGCATGGTTTCTGATTTCTGAATTGGATCCTGAGTGATATGTTAAATGAAGCCTTGATGTAAAGAAAGATCTCAGCTAAGGTGATGATATAGGAACATCATGAAACATTAGACAACAATTATGGAAATTACTAAAGTTTTACTCTATAACATCACCCACACTAGAATCCTGAGAAGCTCTTCCACATTTAAAATGAGATATGCTTTTCTCACTAATAGAAAAGGAAGCTTTACAGCTAATCCAAAGCATGTCATTTACTTACCAGCACTTTAGATGAATTAAATTTACATAATGATGTCCATACCTATTATTCCTCCAACATTAGACCTATCATAGCCCTGTATTATGATCATCTTTTACACTGAGCCTTCAAGAGCGCTGGTTAAAAATGCAGAATCCCAGTGCCCACTCTAAACCAGGAGAAGCCTCGCCCTTGGACCTGAGCCTGGGTATCTGCACTTTTAACAAACTGTTCAGTACTTGACACATAGTCTAAATAGGGAGCTCCATAAAATGTCATGAAATGAGCACCTCCAATGCCTACTTCCAATAAACACGATTTGACCCTCCCTTTAAATTCCATGACGTGCTCCAGGAGCCTTCTGATAACGGGCATCCATTACTTCAGTGAGCTCAAGTTCATATTTTGGCAAACACCACTTGAAAATAACTAAATAATTTATAATTTGGCAAAAGAGTTTGGAATGTGACAGCAAGCTTTTCTCTAGAAAGGCTGTTTAAACTTGTCCCAATCAGGGGGTATCCTGAGAGTGACTTCTTTTGGTGCTAGCAGTTGTGAAAATCGACCTTCAGGCCTCTGTTATTTCTGGGACATGCAGAATTGTGCTCATTTCTCAAGAGATCAGAGAACATTATCCACAGACAGGACTCAAGGTAAATCCGAAGAGGGGAAAAAGCATTTCCGTTAAAAGCCAAAATGCAAACCTGTGTTTATTTCTTCATTGTACGAAGGTTCTACAAAAGCAGTATTATAAACATACTGTACTCTGTCTGTTTTTGAAGCAACTACCATAAATGGTGGCAGCAGCTTTGGCACTTACGCAAGTGTCCCAGCACCAATTAACCGTGAGGCACTGGGTGTTGTGTTTAAGTAATTTGGCCCAGAGTATCTATCCAGCGGGCACAGCCCTGGAGTCAGCAGCCCCCCACTCTGCCCCGCATCTGGCTGGGAGCAAACACCGGCTCTGGTTTTCCAGTGAAGTGTAGTCGCCCTGCTGCAGATTCTCTGCCTTGAAGTGTCCCCTTGACTGCAGGAGTATCCTTCCTGGATGTGCTTGTGCAAAATAATCCGCTCATGTCTCAAACAGTGGGACTGCAGAAGAAGTAAAGCTTTGATGCTTCAAACCTTCTGCTTCTCCCATCGGGAACTTGGAGAAGCCAGGCAGATCAACAGGGAATTTTACCATCCTTGCTCCCACTACCCCATCCACCTTATGCTTCCCCCGAGAATACGGAAGCTTTCCTATGTTACCTTTGTTACGCAAACCAGTTGCTTTCCAGAAGACATGATGTTTAAGATGCTGGCAAATCAATCAAAAAAAATATTGTCACACCAAAAAATTAGGATGAGAAACCGATTTTTCTGTTTCTTCATTTTTCCTCTATTTCTCCCTTCTCTGCCTTCTCTTCCTCTTAAATGTGTAGCATAACAATTAATTTTAAAACACAGAGCCATGGAAACACCACACAGCCGCGATATGGGAGCTTACCTGCCCCTAAAGCTCCTATGCATCCTTCCTGATGGCAAAGCCCCTCCACCTCTCCCACCACCTACCTTCCAGAGTAACCATTTCCTTGCTTTACAGTTTTGCCCCTTTAGTACGAACCTTGCCTCTCCTGGAGTTTACATAAATAGAATCAAAATGTATTTATAAGTTTGTGTCTTGTTTCTTTCCCTCAAAATTATGTTTGGGAGCTATATCCACGATATACTGCATTTTTTTTTTCATTCTCCTTGACAAATACACATGCACATACCTATTCTAGTTTTTGGCAACTGCAAGTAACGCTGCTATGAATTTTCTTGTGCAGTGTTACAGTTTGATGTAATTACGAATTTCAAAAATCAAAATTGAATCATGCTTGTAAACTGATCTGCTCATCTGGGCATGATTGGGTTATGATTAGGGCATTGACTGGGCCCGTCAGTAGGATGCTGAGCCCCACCGTTCAGTGGGTGTGGTCTCAAGTATAAAAGGCAAGGCCAAAGATCTGAGAAGCAGATTTTTGAGAAGCAGTTCTGATGTTGGAGAGAAGGCCCCAGGAGAAGAAAAGTGAGCCGTTCGCCTGATAGTCTACAGCTGACCTTGTGGAGGAAGCGCTAAGACCAGACGCAGCCCTGGGAGGAGAGGAACCCAAAAGGCCTGAGCCCTGGCAGATGTCAGCAGCTGTCTTGCTCCAACACATGGACTTTGGTATGGGAAGAAACTTATGCTTTGTGGCCTGGTAACTGTAAGCTTCTACCCCAAATAAATACCCTTTATAAAGACCGACCAATTATTGGTATATTGCGAAGGCTCCCCTGTGGCTGACTAACACATGCAGTAAACATATGCACGAGCTCCTCCAGGCCATATAGCATTTCGAGTGGAATTGCTAGGTGTTAGGGTCTGGTATCTTCAACTCCACCAGAAATGCCAAAATGTTTTCCAAAATTCTACTGATTTAAATTTACAATGGCAGTTTATGATAGTTATGGCTGTAAAATGTCCTCCTTTTATTTTTCTTTCTTTCATTTATTTATTCATTTAAAAGTGTACATTTTCAGCATTGTGCTATGTGCTAGAAATAAGGTAAAGCATAAAACATTCACAATTCCCAGCCCTCACAGAGATTTCGTTCATGTATATTATAGAAAAACTTGGTAACAATTCCAAGTTATTCCTGATATTCCTTCTCCTCTCCTTTTTGATGGTAATCATAATTTTACTTATGCACAAGATCCCTTGCTTCCCTTACAGTTAGATGTGGCCCATGCTTCTTATTTCTGAACATGTAAATGGTGCCCTTAAAGAGACAGAATATAAAGAGCATGCCCCTCTCACGTCTCCACCATTTTCAGACTACAGATGAGAAGGCAGGATCTGCAGCAGCCACCTCAGATCACAGGAGATGCTTTGTCCAGAATGGACTTGAAAACAGTTTGGGCTTTTACATGAAAGAAAAATAAAATAAATTCTTTATTTAATGTTGAGTGTTGCTATTTCAACCAGTGGGCCTATTTTTTGTCACTAATATGAAAACCTTGGTGACTGGTATGTCCATGGAGGCACCAGTTTCCCTCTCTGGACCTCAGGTTCTTCACAGGTATCATGGGGATATAAACACCTACTTCAGCATATTATGAGGATTGGAGATATTGCACATAAAAATGTGTTTTTCACATCTCAAAAGGTGCTTATAACCTTGGCTGCTGGTGTCATATAATTTGAATGGGAACCTTCCTTCTCTTTTCATTGCAAGCTTAGAGAGGCGCAGGAAAAGTCTCACTGCTTGTATTAGTCAGCCAAAGGGGTGCTGATGCAAAATACCAAAAATCTGTTGGTCGTTATTAAGGGTATTTATTTGGGGTAGAAGCCTACAGGGTTCTTGTCAGGGTTCCGGCTTCTTGGGTTCCTCTCTTCCTGGGGCTGCGTTTCTCTCTGGGCTCAGCGCCTCTGGTTCCTCCACAAGGTCAGCTGTAGACTATCAGGCAAATGGCTCATCTCTATCCCAGGGCCTTCTCTCCTTCCCCCCAACCAAGCTTCTCTGTGTGCTCACTTCCCTGGGCTCCAGCATTAAAACTCAGCATCATAACTCCAACTCAAAAACTCCAACTCTGGCCTTTACCATGCCTTTTATCTTTGATTCCCCACCCACCAAGGGGCGGGGCTCAACACCCTACTGAGGTGGCCCAGTCAACGCCCCAATCATGACTTTACCACGCCCAGATGAACAGACCAGTTTACAAGCATGATCCAATATCTATTTTTGGAATTCATAACTATATCAAACTGCCACACTGCTACACTGCCGATAGAGGGATTGGTGCAACCGCCTTCCCTTCAATTACATATAGAGCCTCAGTTCACATATCTAGGTGAATTTAAAAACTAAAAATTGTGTTATCTAGCTAGAGTTAATATATGTATTTTTCTTTCCTAGAGAATCAGTGATAACTTCCTCCTGGGCCAGTTCTTGAGTGTCTCTGAAGCACACCCTAAAACTCTGCCTCCCTCTGCACACCCAGCTCAGGGTCTAGAGGACCTTCCCCCACAGCCAGGCTGGCGAGGCACCTGCCAGGAACGCCACGAAATCCACAGCAAGCAGGCGCCCAGTCCCATGCTCGGAAACTTCGTGCTTTGAAACTTGCCAGTTCTGAAGCTACGGCTCACGCCCTCACAGCAAAACAGCATGGAGCCGTGACTGTTGGGTTGGAGTTGGACAGCAACGTGTTTTGTAAACTCTAAATCATTTGTACCAATGCCATTTGCTTCCACCCAGCACACCCTGAACCAGCAGGGCGTTTCCCGTTCTCTCCCCGCCCTGATTGCCGTCCTTCCTGAGAGTGCAATGTCCTTCGATTTGTACCTTTGAGCTTGTGCTCTCCTTTCTGCTTTGCTCTTGCTGTTTAGGCAGGCACGTCCTGCCCTTGATCCCACGCTTCTCTCAGGGCTGCCCCGATGGCAAGTAGCCACATACCTCCTTCCTTTAGCTCTCATGCTCCTCCAAAGTGTAGCCCCTACTCCTCAGTCCCTGCCAGGCCTGTGCAACCCGTAGTACCTGCCAAAAGGCCAGGGGTTACGTGGTATTGGCCAACCCCACTGGTGTCCCCTTGTCCTCATCAGCAACGAGTCGCTTGAGACTTGATCACTGCCTCTTTTCTTAAAGGATCGGGAATCTCCTTGTTACCATGTTCTCTTCCCTCCCTGTTCTTTCTCTCCTTTGCAGGCCTGGCACATGGGAATTTTGGTGTTTGTGTTTCCTCCTTATTGGCACCATCTCTGGGTTATTTACCCATTGCCACCAATCCAAACCTCAGCTGCCCATAAATCCACATCTCCAGCCTTAGCCATGGCAGCATGTTCCTGATGGCCCCAGATCCTGCCCTCAAATGTCCTGATCTCAATCAAAAGTCCAACATCAGTGCCACAAACCCAGCTCCTTATCAATGCAGTTCCTTTCTGCTGATAGCAGGAATCATAACCTCATTGCCCTGGGCTGAGGTTAATTTGGACTTTGCTTAAATGCCTTCTCCTTGCTCAGAAACACTCTGCCCTTGACCAAGAGATGGGGACCCGACCTCACGCTCTTGACTATGGCAAAGCGTCTAACACTCTGGATGGGGGCTTGAGGAGGTGGCTTTCTGAGCAGGAGGTTTGTGATTGTTTAGCCTCCTCTGTCTCCAAGCTCTTGCAGAAATGACCAGAAGGAGTTGTATAAATACTCAATGTGCAGGTGCAATCATACTCAGAGGCAAATATCTCAGACAAATCTACTAAATGAAAGCAATATTTTTCTTAAACTAAATGGCATGCAAAGCTTAATAAGTGAAAAGACTTCCTTGGAGAGGAAGGTATGTCTCACACATTGGTAATTGGTAATTTTTTCCAAGTATTCAAAATAAAAAGTAATTCAGTTTATTACAAATCCCGAAAGCGTTAGTTTTAAATTAAATTAGTTAATTCTAAATTTCAACTATAAAATTAAGTGCACAAACCTAGCCAGAATAATAAAAGGATACTTGCTGAACCAGATATTAATACTTAGCAAAATGTCACTGTTTTGGATATGGGAAGCGGCATCTTGACTAATGGAACAATATAGAGAAAATGGAAACAGATTTAAAAATATAGACATGGAATATAAGTTAAAGGTGTTGTGGTAGATTGAATTGTGTACCCCAGTTTGGACATAGTCTTGGTCTTGGTCAACTGCTTGCTCGTGGGTGTGCACCCATTTAAATAAGATATTTTTAAGATGTTACTCCAGTTAAAGTATGGCCCAACTGAATCAGGTTGGGCTTTAATCCAGATTCCTGGAGTTCTTTTTAAGCAGAATGAAATTCTGACAGAGAGAGAAAACCAAAGGAAGAAGCCAGAAGTCAACCCGGAGGAGAAAGAAGATAGCACCATCTGCATTGCCACATGACAGAAAAGCAAAGCAGCAAGGAATGCAGGCAGTCAGGCCACCCCAGAACACCACAGTCTTCGGAAAGAAGGAATTGCCTTGCTGGCACCTTGGGTTTTGGACTTCTCCTAACTTCAAAACTGTAAGCCAATAAATCCCCATTATTTAAGCCAACCCATTGTGTGATGTTTGTTTTAGCAACCAGGAACTTAAGACGGGTGTCATTCCAAATTAGGTTAGAGGGATGGATTTTTTAATGAATGAGTTGCAACACTTGACTATACATTTTTAAAAGTTATTTTTCCTTTATGATACAAGTTACATAATAATATATTCCATTAAACAAAGTATATAAAGCACTACCAAAATGCAGTGAAATACAGAACTATTTAAAATCTTATGAAGGCAATAACTTTCTTAAACAAGAATCAGATTGCAAAAACTTTAAAGTTAAATATAAAGGTAAATAGTATGATTTAAAGCAGGGGTTCTTAACAAAGGGCCCATGAGCTTGAATTGAAATTCCAAAAAACATTATTCCTGTGGGGACATGTTGGTGCAGGTGTGACATATTTGTTAAATAATACACAGTACAGTGTGGACTTAGTAAGGGGTCCGTGGTTTTCACCTGACTGGCAAAGAGGTCTGTGGAGCAAAAATGGTTAAGAATCCCTGATTTAAAGGAAATTAAAGAACAAGTGAGAATTTTTGCTCTTTACATACACACACAAGCCAGTGTACATACAAAAACCACACATGCATACATGAACAATGCATATAACTAAAGATTAATGTATCTAAAATCAAAGAGAAAAAAGCAAATATATGGTGATAATTATGCATCAGTTGACTTTGTATTTTCAACTTTCAATTTTCCAAGCTTCAGGTAAAATTTCCCATTTTTTGTTTCACTCCTTGAAGTTAGATATGGCTATGTAACTCTCTGGCAAAAGAAATATATGTTGAAAAAAAAAACCCTGCTACAATAAGGCACTGAAAATTGAAGGGTGCGTATCAGTGCAGGTCATGCAAAGAGGTAATTCAAAGAAAAGAAATGTGTTTACAATACATTAACAGATATGCAACTTCAGTAATTCCAGAAATGAATTCTATTCTCTGTCATTTCAGTGGACAAAACACAGACTGATAATAGTACAGGAGAGGAATTGGGAAACATAGGAATTGTTATACTTTGGTGGTGATATAAATTGTGAAGTAGTTTGGCAGTCAGAATTGAATTTTGAAATTTAGAAACCATAAGAACATATCTATAAATCTAGTTCTGGAAATAATAGCATGAGTACATTAAAGATAAATGTGTATGGTGTTACTTGCAGCATCGTTTGTAATAGCACATAGTTATTTAGAAATTTTGAATAGAAATGTGATAAATTCAGATACATATCCTTAGTCAAATGATGTACAATTAATGAAGAGCTTGTACATTTTATATTACTGTATTAGTCAGTCAAAGGGGTGCTGATGCAAAATACCAGAAATCTGTAGGTCTTTATAAAGGGTATTTATTTGGGGTAGAAGCTTATAGTTACCAGGCTATAAAGTGTAAGTTTCTTCCTTCACCAAAGTCTGTTGCCACGTGTTGGAACAAGACAGCTGCCAACGTTTGCAAGGGTTCAGGCTTTTTGAGTTCCTCTCTTCCTGGGGCTTGCCTCTCTCTGGGCTCAGGTTTGCTTTGTGCCACAAGGCCAGCTGTAGACTATCGGGCAAATGGCTTGCTTCTCTTCCAAGGGCCTTCTCTCTTTCCTCACGACCAAGCTCTTCCCAGGGCCTTCTCTCTTTCCTCACGACCAAGCTCCTCCTCCGCATCATAACTCCAACTCAAACTGCTCCAACACTGTTCTTTGCCATGTCTTTTATCTTTGAGACCCCACTCCCCAAGGGGTGGGGCTCAATGCCCTATTGCCATGGCCCAGTCAATGCCCTAATCATAACTTAATCATGCCCAGATTAACAGACCAGTTTACAAGCATAATCCAATATCTATTTTTGGAATTCATAACTATACCAAACTGCTACACTCCACCCTCTGAATTCCAAAAATACATTACAACATTAAAAAAAACCTTATATCATTAACAATGCAAGTACAAAATCATATCATAATCACTTTAAAGAAATACATTTAATCTTTTTTTTTTAATTAGCAGTGATTTAATTGATTCAAAAGCTGATTATATCTACATTCAAGTGAGGAGATGACCTTTAGCAATGAGAGTTGTCTCATCCTACAAGTTGAAAGCCTTAAAAAGAGAAGTGATTTCAGCTTTCAGTGAGAGAATTTCCAACTGTATGTCACTTATCCAGCTTCTCCTGGGGAACTCATGGAGGGCTCATTGGATTTCTTGGCTTGCATCTGCCCTATGGAATTTGGACTTGTTCATCCCCATAGTTTTGTGAGACAATTTTATTAAATCTCCTAATAATTACAGATATCTCTTGTCATTTCTATTTTATTAGAGAACCCTAACAGTTGGCAATTATGTTCTTTCAGCACTTTAAATATTTTTATCTTGAGACAAAGTCCCTTCAAGCTGTAGACCTCTGAAACTTACAAAATCATTTATCTGCTTCCAATACACAAATGGACAAACAAAGGATAAACGTTTTCATTTCCATAAGGAGAAATTGGGAGGTTAAACATGAACCATGGGTCCTCTACAGTTCAGTAAACCTGCAGGGCATCCTCTATTTGATTTCAAAGTCTGAGAGTCACTCTTAAGATGATGGTTTCTTCTCCTTGGAGCCACATGGGAACCTACCCTTTCCACAGGCTTGCCCAATGGTCATTTTCTTGATTCCACCCTCATCAAGCATCTGGGTGTTGACCAAGCTCTGGACCTCACCCTCCAAGAGTGTTGGGCTGATTGCACACCTTGTCCAATCTTTGGGTTTGAGTCTTAGCCCCCCTAGTAGAGTGAGGTGAACACAATATTCCCCCTAACCTTTGTCATACAAGCTCAACCCTCTCAGAGCAACGAGTTGACCACCTGGCCTTCTCTAATCCATGGGGGACAGGTAGACCCCTCTCAGATCTATGGGATGCTGACCTTAACCACCCTAATCCTTGAGGAATGTGTTCCACCCTCACTGCACCCTGGAGTGGCAAAAATATCCCAGAACATCAGGTGGGAACATACACCCTCTTCAATTGCTGGGACAAACTCACCCTCTCTGTGCACATGGGTAGGACTCCTCTCTTGGCCCAAAGCGATGTCTTAATTCCAGATCTCAACTTACATGGATTTCTTCTTAAATGTTTCTCCCTCAATCTTTCCTTTCCATGCCCTCTTTTGTCCAAGTTGACAGTGGTTTTGTTCATACAGCTCTCAAAAACTGTGTTGGTTTAGCATGCAGGAAGCAGGGTTCCAAGCCATCAGACAGTAAGACTTTCCGCAAGTCTTTCCTAGATAACTGCATCTTCAATCCTGATTTACAAGTTCCAAGTTTAGTTAAGTCTTCAAATGGGGCACTATTATCTGGGAGCTCAATTTCCAGAGGCTTGGAATTTCCGGGATCAGTTTCTGTTTTCTTTGTTCCCAAGAGTTCAGTCATTAGCGCATTTCTTTAATCTAGCATTTTGCTATAAGCTGCAAGGAGAAGCCAAGCCACATTCTCTGGGTTTACTCTGGAAAGTTCTTCAGCTAAATGCTAAGTTCTCTGCAACATTAAAACACGGATCACCTTTCCTCCAGTTTCCAATAATAGTTTCATCATTTGACTCTAAGGCATCATAAAA
>PVKH010030328.1:0-12507 GCA_004027955.1 Chaetophractus vellerosus | reverse complement strand
TAAGATTTATTTATTTTATTACATATCTCCCCTTCCCCCCGCTGCGGCGATGGGCCGAGAGTGGTCACTGCGCAGGCGCGGCTTTCCCCGCTTGTGGGCGGTCTCTGCATCCGTTCACGGCTGGCTTTCAGTTCACGGGTGGCTGGCTGTGCTCCATCCACAGGCGACCTGCCCTGCCCGTGGCGGCTCTTGCCATGTCCGTGGCAGCTTCTTGCCCTGCCCACGGCGGCTCTGGCCCACCCATGGCAGCTTGCCATTCTCAAGGCGGTCTGCCCGCTAGGAGAGGTCCCCGGGAATCGAACCCAGGGCCTCCCTTGTGGTATGCCGGCGCCCTATCCACTGGGCTATCGAGCCGGCCCCTAAGGATAGCTCTTAATTGGTCTAATCCAATCATGGCCTTTCCTTTTTCTTTCCAGTGACTGATCAAGGACTGGGCATGTGAGTCAATCCTGGGAATTGAATATGAGGAACAATTTGCAGAAGAGTTGTGGGAAAATTTTCCTCAGAACTAAAACGGAAACAATAAGTCGCATTTTCTTTGCATATATGTTTAAATGTCTGGATATAATACCTAGGGCTATTGTGGCCATCTTGCAACAAACTTACAAAAGAAACCAAACTGAAAGTGGCAGATGGTTGCCGGCATCTTTCTTGACATTAATGATCATCTGATTAGCTGCTAATGGACCCAAACCTCTAGACTATTTTATGGAGATAATAAAACTTCCATTAGCTTAAACCATATTCACATTTGCTGTTATTTGCAAGAAAAGCATCCTATTCAATAAATCTACCACAGTACATGGCAGATGTTAAGTATTCAATAGATATTATTTGCCTTAATTTATCCCGTCAGACCCAGAAATGTTACACAAAGTGTATCTAATATATTCTCCCTTGATATGAACCTAAATGCTGTATAGGGGGAAAAAAAGGTTTAATTAACACTTAACTTGTTAAATCTATATTTGAGAAATTTTTGACCAGTGCTAATTACATGCTAAGTTCATCATCATATAAAAAATAAAGTTAGCATAATTTGTCTAGATGTCTCAGAGTATAGAAGGTCAGAATCCATCTTATTTTGCCATTTAAAAATGTCTTACATTTTCTATTTAAATGTTCTGTTAAAATATTTTTAATGTTCCCATAAGCTCCTTTTTTCATATAATAAACTTTAAAGAAGTTTTAGATTTAAAAAAAAGTTATATTGAAGGTACAGGGATTCCCATATGTGCCCATTCCCTTCTTATTTTCCCCTATTAATAATATCTTACATTAGTGTGGTACATTTGTTATAATTGATGAACAAATATTGATGCATTGCTACTAACCAAAGCCTATAGTTTATATTATGGTTTGCACTTTGCACTGTACAATTTTATTGGTTTTGATCAAATGTATAGTGGCCTGTATCCATCATTGCAATATCATGCAGAACCATTCAAATGCTTTTAAAATGCCCTATGTTCCCCCTATTCTTCCCTCCCCTTCCCGTCAGAATGTTTGGTAACCACTATTTTTATATCAATGTCATAAGTTTTTCCTTTACTACAATAATAAGTATACTTTGGACCATGGTTGCCTTCCCCCCTTACATTTGTTCATTCCTCAATCTTGAGGATTTGGGGATGGAGATACCTGACCTGATTTAGGTTGAGATGGGGCTTAGATCTTATGGGTCAGATAGAAGGAACTGTTTTGCTTGCAGTTGTAGATTCTCTTTGTTTTGGGGGTTGGGGTTGTCCATCATCATCGTTTTGTTAGTTGGCTTGTGTGAGTCCAATAAACTGGAGCATAGGTATTGACCACAACTCTGCTGAGAGTCAGAGCACAACTGGCATATGAACAGACTGAAAATGTAAATCTCTGGTACATATAGTTAACTAGTACAGTCCTAATTATAGGTTCAAATAAAGGGGGTTGAAGAATCATGTGTAGGATAACTATAAATGAGACTAACTCTGTTACATTGGGTAAATAGGTTATCACATATACCAAGGAAAGGCCTACAGATGGGGTACTAATTACAAGGGCTGTGTACCTTGCCTATAGTATCTGGATATCTCTAGAACCCTCTGGAGCACCCTGTTTGAGGCTTTGTTTATGGCAGGTAGTTAGTGAGAACCACCTGAGACCTGAATAAGATTAGCCTCCAGAATAACCTCCTCACTCACTTTGAAATCCCTTAACCATAAAAACTCTTTCATATTAAATGTTTCCTCCTTTTGGTCAAGGTTTTCTTCCAAATGCATCACCATATGGCACTTGGTATTAATCCCTTGGTACCAAGGAGGCTCATCCCTGGGATTCATGTTCCACACTGGAACAAGGTAATGGGTTTATTTGCTGAGTTTGGCTTACAGAGAGGCCACATTTTAGTAACATAGAGGTTTTCAGGAGGTAAATCTTAGGCATTGGTTATTATTAGGCTAAGTTTGAATTTTACAAAGATAAGGTTCATAAGTAAAAGCATTGATATTGAGGGCTTGGCATATTTGTCTCCTTTATTTTATTAGGCACTGCCTATGTACTCTAGAGATTCTTGCCACTCTATCTGAGAATGATCCACCTTCTTGGATCTCCTAAAATGCTTTTTAATCATTGGTATTAGTTATTCTGAACTAAAAATTAAATATTTTATCACTCCATATTAAAACCAATAGAATATTTGAAATAAAATTTAGCTTACTGGGGGGCCAGCTGTAGCCCAGCGGATAGGGTGCCAGTTCACCACATGGGAGGCCCCGGGTTTGGTTCCTGGGGACCTCTCCAAAGCGGGCAAACTGCCTTGAAAGGGCAAAGCCGCCACAGGCAGGGCAAGCCACCTACGAACGGAGCAGAGCCACCACCTGTGAATGGAACAAAGCTACCCATGAGTGGGGCAGGCCACCTGCATGGTGGGCTGACTCGGCGCATCACCGCAATGGGGAGAGACAAAAAGCAGACACAGAAGAACGTAAAAAGATGAACACAGCAAGAGCAAGCAGAAAGGGGGAGATATGTAACAAAAAAAAAATCTAGCTTACTGAGGGATCATATCAATGCATATTTAATTCTTACAAGAAAACAGAAGTTAAAGGAAATACTGAAAAGTTTATGAGAGCAAGCTACATCTATTATCTTCTCTACTCATTTAGAAAATATCCTGAATAAATTAATTCAGTTTTTATAAAGTGAACTTTATAAATAAAATCTGAGTTGTTTCCATGAGTGAATAATAAAACAAGAGGAGGAACTTAAATGTAGACGACAATTCCTTTGATTAAATAGAAAGCATTCAGAAGGAAAAAATATGAACACTCTCTCTAAAGGAAGAAACCCTTGACAAATTGGAAAATTCACTTACATGGATTTTTTTTACATCAAGCTGCTCTAAATAAGTCCTGGTAAGGAGTTATTTTTTTTACTTTGTTAAGAAAAATAGGGTGAAATACAAAAGAACATTCTAATTAAGAACTGGGAATAAAATAAAAGATTTGGATAAATTGCTGACAGTTAAGTACCTTATTCTCATTTGAATTCTCTTAACAATTACTCTCTGAACCATATTTATGGCATTTATTTTTAACTACTTTCTTTTGCATTTTTGTATACCTCTTTTATTAGTCCTGGTGCATTTAATGTTAAATATCTGAGACATCGCTCCATCCTTGCCTCTCATATTCTTTGTTGGCATAGAATAAAGGTTCAAAAATAGTAGGCTCTTATTGAATTTCTTAGATTACTGAAGAATATAAAATAGAACTATAATTTACAATTTTGGTTGCTTTTAAGGTATTTTCTTTATAATTTGCTTCTTTGGTATTTGTACTGACATGTTTTGTAAGGAAAAATTTTATACTGAAAAATCAACTTAGTATTTTATGACTTCCATATTATACTATAAGTATTCATTCAAGCTTCAAGAATATTAAAAAGTCACTACCTGCTAGCACTGTACTCTATTTTTTGTAATCTTTTAAAGAGGAATAAACAATGTCTAATATACTGTATATTATATACATATGTATATATGTATATATATATACTCTAATGCAATGGGGAGGCCATTTCCACTTTCCTTTTTGTACTAAAACCAAATAGAGAAACTTTATTTTGATACAAAATCATGTTCTCCATTCCATAGCTATAAAAATCTCAATGAGAACAGAAAGCTGTAGCACCACATGCACACATACACACATTCACATACACTGCACTTGTCACATCTCTGAATTGACATCAAGTCTTTAGGTATAATCCAACAATTAGAAAGAAAGTTGAATGATCACACCATGGGCAAAGACTATGCATTAACATTTCTGATTCCTCAAAAATGTTACTGGCACACAGTATTTCTTTCTTTCCTTCTTTTTTTAATGCATAAAAGCTAAAAGCCTACAGGAATTCCTTCTAAGAAATAATTACTTCTTGAACAAAAATAGAAGAAAGCAACTGGAAAAAGACCTTGAATAAAAGGGGGAAAGGGTAAAGACAAATTAGTTTATATGTGGCTAAGAGACTTCAAAGTGAGCTGGGAGGTCATCACAGAGGTAACACTTATGCACATCTCAGCAGGATCTCATATACTGCCAAAGTGGATACTATCCCAAATAGTGAGGTTCCTGAGGGCTCTGGAGACACCCAGGTCCTATGGTCAGGACAGATAGCTCCAGAGTTTCATGCCTTGCCATTGGGCCCTACTTTGGAGTTAATGCTCCTGAGAGTGACAGAGTTGGACTCAATTATATCTTCCCTGCACATGGCTCATCTGTCCCTTCTATTTAAGCCTATACTTGGTGCTGGAGTTTGTAGGTGTATGTCCAGAGACTTGAGTCTCTGGGCTGTCCATGTGCCAACTGGGTCCAGAACTTTGGCAGACTTGTAACACCTACTCTACAGCTCATTGGACTTACCCAGGACAACTGGCGGGGAGATGATGATGGACAACGACCATACCAGGGAACAGAGAGAGTCTGCAGCTGCAAGCAGGACAGTCCCATCCATCTTTCCCCTCTCAATTGGATGTGGAGTGGACATCACCATCCCTGAATCTTTGGGAATGGGGAAAGAACTATGGACTAGAGTGGACTGACTTACTGAAAGTCTACTATAGACATAATACGATTCTAGCGGTGGAAGAAATTACAACATTGATGTGGAGCCAGTGTCCACTGGAGGCTCTGGAGGTAGGGAGAGGGAAAAACAGTTGTAATGTGGGGGCTTTTTCAGGACTTGGGAATCATCCTGAGTGATGTTGCAATGACATATAGGCCATTTTATGTCATCGTACAGCATGCAGAACTGTGAGGGAGAGAGTGTAGAATACACTGTGAACTAAGGTACATGATTAATGGCAAAGTCCGAGGATGCATTTATCAATTTAAAATTTGCAATGAGTGTGTCATACTAATGAAGAATGTTCATGTGGGAGGGTGTGGGATGTGTGGGGAGTGGGGCATATGGAAATCCCTATATCTTTTATGTAACATTTATGTAATCTAAGTATCTTTTTAAAATTAAAAAATAAAATCAATCAATAAATAAAATTTTAAAAAAATGAAAATAGTAGAGAGTAATAATTAGTACTAACCTGTAGATATGTCTGACATCAAAGCATTCAAATCACTAAGCAATCATCCTTAACCAACCTTTGGGCATTGAGACAAGAGCCAATCAAATTCCACCCATTATATATGGTATTCCACTTATAATTAATAGGATATAAAGCTCATCAGGAGCAGTTGGGATAAGCTAGGACAGGTTCTTAAGTTAAATTGGAAGTTAAACCAACAGAAGCAAGTTAAACCAACAGAACATACAGAAAAAAATTCTAAGAAAACCAACTATCAAAGAAAACAGTGAGGGAATGGTTTGAATGCTGTTGAAAGTTAAGAAAAGACAGGTTAATTCTGATTTCTAAGCAATTAAACAGATTTTTCAGGTCAAAAAATCTTCACTGATGATTCTCATAATTGGGCACAACTTTAATTCAGAGAAAGAAGTTCTTGTTTCCCTGGTATGTTTTATTTTCTCTTCTGGAGTTGGATGCTACTGAGATCATATACACAGAGACTCTAAAGCAAATACTGATATTGATTAGAGAAAGATAAAATTTAATGTCATATCCCCAATATGCAATGCTAATCTGGTGATATTTTATAAAAAATAATTTACAAAACTATTATGAGTAAGGAAATAATGTCATAATTATATCACTGGTTTATTGTTGGATTTTATTTTCCAGTGAGCTCTATGATTTACTCAGAATGAGAGACTCCCTTGTTCCTTAGAGTAGGATGAAGATCATATGAGAGACTGATTTGTTCAGGTGCCTGGAAAGCCAGACAATATTTGGACTCTTGGTAGGGAAAGGGGGAGGGGAAATTATAAATATGTACATATCTACCTACCTACCTACATACATACAAACATAGTGAAAAAATACAATTAACAACTATCAAGAAACTTATCTGTGACAGATTGTAATGGTTAGACTAATGTGTCAAGTCAGACAGGTAATTGTGCCCAGTTGTTTGGTCAAGCAAGCACTGGGCTAATTGTAATACAAGGACTTTCATGGGCTTTAGTCATCAGTGAGTTTACTGCATAGATAGCTAGTTACATCAATAATCAAGAAGGAGATTGCCATCAGCAATGAGTGACATTTTATCCAATCAGTTGAATGCCTTAAAAAGGGAAGTGATTTCAGTATTAAGAGAGAATTTCCCAGCTCATCTTTGGACAGCCAACATTCTCCTTTCATCAAGGACCTTCATTGGACTTATAATCAGAGCAACTGTTTTGCAGCCTGCCTGTGGAACCTGGACCTGTGCATTCCCATGGTAACATGAGAAAATCTTATAAAATTTCATATTATTTATAGATATCTCCTGTTGATTCTGTTTCCTAGAGAATCCTGACTATTACACTCATTCTCTAATATATCTATATATCCAAAAAAGTGACACTGAGTAGGAAGAGAAGGAATTTTTTGCTAAGTGTTAAGCTAAGAAAGGCACATGCTAAACATCCTATGTCAAGAAGCAGAGTCATTTAGCTGAAAGATGTTACAAATATGATACTTGAAATAGCACATAAGTCTTGGCGATGCTGGATGTTTAGTAAGACAAAATGTTCCTTTTCATTGTCACACCCTCTCTTGAACTAGATTATATCCTTAAGATTCAGTCAGAACCTCCATTTTCTTTTATACCAATGCCTTGTGTCTTTGAAAAGATTTGTGTGTTCCTATCCAACACTGACCACCTTAGGTCATTGAAGTATAAAATATTCTCTTTAATAAATTCTCTTCAGTTGTATATCCTATGTAATCTTAAATGAATTACCAAAGACATGCATTTATGATTTTTTAGATTTTTCATATTATGTATGCATTTATACATAGATAATATACAAGTATCACATATTAAATAACAAAATTATAATTTGTAAAATGTTACAATATCAGTTTATAAAATAATTTGTAATATTTGTAGGTATATTGTGTTCTGGTTCCTGAGAATTCTGTAACTTATTTGTCAAATTACCAATTAATACTTCTCTGTTCAATTCCCATCAATGGCTTCTCATTTCACTCAGAATTTTTGTCCATTTATATTTAATGAATTCTTGATGCAATTTGCTTTAATTATATCATGTGGCATGTGTTTTCTACTTGTCCCATCTCTTTTTTGCTTATGTCTTCATCCTTTATTGTACACTAGTAATTGATCTATAATCACCACAATTAGATACACATTTTTGTATTGTTCTTTTAGTGGTTATAGTAAAGATATCTACATTTATCCATGACTTCTTACAACATATTTTATATTTATTTTTTACTTCCCTTGAAAATACAAAAATCTTATGAGAATCCAAAGCCAATCAGTCCCACTGCTCACTGTACCTTCTGTTACCTCTAAGTGTGCTTTTGTTTACATAGTAGGTATTCTCTTAGATTTACCCTTACATTCTCTTTTCTTTATTTTGCATTCCTTTCTGCAATCCTGTGCTTCTTTCAGGATCAATTTCCTTTAGGCTTTACAACTACATTTAGTAATTTTTTATAGTGTGGGTCGACAAACCATATATTCTGTAGATTTTTTTTGTATGCAATTGTATTTTTTTTACCTTAATTCATGGAGGCTATTTTCACCCTGCAAAGAATCCTAAGATCACTGGATGTGGGATTTTTTCCCATATTTTCATTATTTCTTCTTTTTAAAAAAGACAACAATCCTTAAATATGCAATTTTTATTTTGCTCTGACTTCCATAATTGTCTTGAAATGACAGTTTTCAGACTTTGAAAGTAATGTCTTTGTTCTCTACTTATTTTTACCATTCTCTTTATCTTGGTTTTCAGCAATTTTGATTATGATGCACCTGTAGGAGAATGTATTTTTATTTATTACCTTTGATATTTGTTTAGATTCTTGAATCTTAGCTTTAATGCACTTCATCAATTCTCAGTTATTTTCTCCTGTAATATTTTTGGAACTCCATTCTCTTTCCAATTCTTCTGAGACCTTAATTAAATGCATTTAAAACTGTAATTCCATATTTATCTTATTTTTTCATTCTTTTTTTTCTTTTGTGCTTTAGTTTGTATATATTTTTGATCTGTCATTGAGTTTACTAAACTGCTGTATCTAGTCTGCTGCTGCACTTTAAATGACCCACTAATAGTAATAATGTAATTTTCATTCTATAATGCCTCACACTTCTTTTATATAGGTTCCAATAACCTGTTTTAATTCTTTTTCTTATCATCCAATTTGTCTATATTTTCCTTTATTTTTTCTAACATGGTTATAAAAATTTTAATTTCTTGTCTTCTATCTCCAATATATGTACCAAATCTGAGTTTTCTATTGTGTGGTTTTCCTTCTTTATTATTCCTATTTTCCTGCCTGTCTACATAGTTCTTAAATTTTATTGAAAATCAGATATTGTGTGTAGAGAACTGAAGCTGTATATAGCATTATTTTCCAGTAGAATATGTTTGTCTTTTCCTGAGCTAAGCTGATGGGTGAAGGGGTGAAGACTTCCAGCCAATCAGAGACTTGCTGGTTTGATGCTATTATGAATGTTAGGAATGTTCAGTTAACCTGTTTTGTTCCTCCTCCTTCAATGTAAACTTCCTTGTCCTTTGAATGAGGACATAGAAGGTCTCTTTATCCTCATCCCATAAGTATTGGAAATTTAATATGTGATCTTAGGAAGTTTTTCTCTCCCTTTCTTATCAGATAATGAAGTTCGCTTCTATTTATAGCTTGACTAAAAAAGCTTATCATTCATATGTATTTAATGCTATCAAATGCTCTCCTTAAGTTTAATTATCTGATCATGTGAATTTTCTCTTTAATTTTTAAAGTGGTATATTAAACAATTAATTGTTAAAATAATTTGCAAGCACAACATGATGATTTATTATCAGTTTAATATATCACTGGATTCAATTTCCTAATATTTTGTATCTACATTTGGCTATAATTTTCTTTGCTTGTGAGGCCTTTGTCTTGATATCATGGTTATACTTATACCATTAAACATTTGGGGAAGTATTCCCTTGCTTTATATTCTCAGAAAAAAATTTAAGTTTGCTATTATTTATTCCTCAAGTATTTTGTACAGTCACTCATGAGGCCATCTAAGTCTGGTATTTTCTTTGGAAGAAAGTTGTATTTACAAATTCAATCCTTTCATGAATATAAGATGTGGTGGTTTGAACCTATATGCATCCCAGAAAAACATGTTCTTAAATCTAAGTCCTACAGGTGTGAACCCATTGTATGTAAGATATTTCTTTTCTTTTTTTGGTTACATATCCCCCCTTTTCTGCTTGCTCTTGCTGTGTTCATTTCTCTGCGTTCTTCTGTGTCTGCTGTGTCTCCCCCCACTGCGGCAGGCGGCTCTGCTCCATTCGCAGGTGGCTCTGCTTCTTTTCACAGGTGGATCTGCTCCATTCATGGGTGAGTTGCCCTGCCCGTGGTGGCTTTTTTTGCCCTACCCATGGTGGCTCTGCCCCTCTCATGGCAGCTCGCCCTTCTCAAGGAGGTCTGCCCGCTTTGGAGAGGTCCCCAGGAACTGAACTCGGGACCTCCCATGTGGTGAACCGGCACCCTATCCACTGGGCTATAGCTGGCCCCTTGTAAGATGTTTCAATGGGGTTATTTCAGTTAAAGTGTGACTCACCTCATTCAGGATGGGTTTTAATCCTACTACTGGAATCCTCTATAATTGGAAGGCAATTGAGACAGAGAGAGAGAGAGAAAGCCATAGGAGGTAAAAAGCTGAACCCAGAAGAGAAGAGATAGACCTAGAGATATCACCATGTGCCCTTGCCATACGACAATTTAAGGATCCCAGGATCACCAGCACCCAGCCCCAGAATGCCACAGTCTTTGGGGGGAAAGCCTTAGCTTGATGATGCTTTGATTTGGACTTTCTTTTAGCTTCAAAACTATAAGCTAATAAATCCCCATTGCTTGAGTAGCCTAGAAACTATAACATAGGACTAAAATGTTTTTTCCATATATTTTGAGTTTTTACTTTGATAATTTATTATATTCAAGGAATATTTTCAATCCATCTGAGTTGTCCACCAGGTTGTATTACTTTTGTTTGTGATATTCTTTTTCATCATTTTAGTACCTGCAGGATTTGTAATGTTTCCACAGGTTCATTAATGATATTGATATTTTGTGTCTTCTCTCTTAAAAATTTTATCAGTCTCTTAACAATTTGAAACTGTGGATACTTTACTTTGCTATTTTGAAGTTTCTGACCAGGTCTTTCAGGTTCCCATAATGTCAAAAAACTCAATATTGTGCCATGGGAAAAACCACCTAAATTTAGAACTTATCTAGATTCTAAACTGTTCTATCAGCTCATTTATTATTTCAAAGATGGTATTTCTTCTCCCCCCACTAGAGTTCCAATATGACTATATAAAATGTGTAGCAATTATCAGTTTGCATGGAAAGGATTATTTATCATTTTGGAACTTAATGTCATTAAGAAATTGACTTTTTGTAATGAATTTGATATTTATCTAGCTATTGCATGGGAACATTGACTTGCACAACTAAGATCCTAGCTAGAAATAGAATTTAGTTAATTTAGTTAAGTACTTTTTTTAACAAGATAACCTCAAACTATCATATATATGTGCTTTTGTGTGAATAAGAGAGAGAGATTGTGCAAAGTATTTTTTTGAAGAGATAACCTATCACCTTAAACTAAGACTACATCTGTCTGGAAAAACATGTTTGATTAAACAAAGCAAACCACATTCATTAAAATTGACAGATATGTGTAAATTGAACACATGAACAATGGTTCTTTTCTGTTTGCTATTAATCAGGTGTATGGAAAAATGAAAGGAAATAATTATATGATTATATTTTAAGTGAAATAGTAGTTAATTTTTAAACACACTGCACTAGGAATTAAAAATAAAGAAAATAAAGACATTTTGAAATTAGAAAAAAGTTCTCCAACTTTATATTTAAAAATTATGCTCCTCAGAAAAATATTTCCAAAAGAAAATCTGGCAATTACAATATCAGATTCCTAATATTTTAATAGTAAATAAGTTTCTGTATATTTTCATAATATACATACACATATCAGTAAATTCTCATGGAGATGCTACATTGGAGTTATTGAAAAAAGTATTTATAATATTTAATAATTGGAAACCTAAATAATATTAGTAATGAAAATTTAGATTTAATACATTCATCTTTATAATGAATGTAGTGAAGAATAAGGACCTTTGTCCATCATATCACATGAGGAAAATTCATGGAAATACACAGAATGGAAGTTTCTCATCATTTTTTTTTAACTAACATAAATGTTGTCTGCAATGTCCTTGCTAGATTAGTTTTGTGAGAGTATAATTAAACTGACAAGCTTTACACTTGGAAGGTTATGAGGAGGAATTTACGGATCTAGAGACAAACACTATCATTGTACATTTCTTATCTACTGATGATTGTGACTTTTTAAGAGAGAGGATATGGGAAGTGATTCTGTTGAATATATAAAAGGTAATATTTTAGCTTCTGCAATTTTAATTTATGATGATCACAAGAGTTATTATAAGAGGGAAGTAGGAGAATCAAAATCAGTAGTGAGATGTGAATGTCTGAAGTAGAGATTGAAGTGATGTTGAGAGGAAGTCATAAGCCATGGAATGCAAACAGTCTTTAGAAACTGGAATAGGCAAGGAAACAGATTTCCCCTCAGGGTCTCCAGCAAGAATCAGCACGCTGACACATTGTATTTCCCCTAGTGAGACTGATTTTGGAATTCTGACCTTCAGAACTCATCTTATTTCAATCCACTCAATTTATGGTAATTCATTACAGCATCAAAAGGAAACTAATAACCCACTAAATGGGTTGGAGCTATACATAACAGTATAAACTGACCTCCAAAACTCTAAGAGGACTAAGAGAAGCTGTGTTTCTTTTCTTTTGCTTGGAAATTGTGCATTCTTTTTTTTTTT
>PVKH010030327.1:0-12506 GCA_004027955.1 Chaetophractus vellerosus | reverse complement strand
GATGTCCCCGAGGAAGTGAGACGAGCAAAAACCTTCACATTAAAGGATCTTGTTTTATTCACTCCCTCTTTGTCCTGCCAGCGAGCAAGGGACCCCTGCTCTAGGGTTATGGAGATGACAGAACATATGACACTCGACACTGGACAGACGAGGTTGACAGCAGTTTATTAGTTACACATACAGCCTGGGGCCGGGGGGGGAGGGGAGCCACTGCTCATCATGCAAAGCCACACAGGGACTGCCATCAGAAGCAGAACCAACAAGCAGGGGCTGTGGGAGGCAGGTTCTGTAGTATCAAGAGGGCAGGATAACCCATGGTTCCTGCAGGAGGAGGGAACGACTTGTTTGAACAGTTCCGCAAGCTGGCAGGGAACTTAACTCCGAGATAAGCAGGCACTGCACCTGGCCCCCTTGCTGGGGAGAGCTGTCTGCTAGGGGACCTTTCTGAGGTAGCAGAGAGGAAGGAGAACTTCCAGTCACAACATTTGAGGTCCTTCCTATTTTATCAAGGCAGCACATAATACTAATTTTAGGCCTTACACCTAAGAACTTTCAGATATTTCATGACACTGAAAGCACGAAGGACAAAATGTTGGAAACTGATCCATACTTAGAAGGGAGTATGACAATTTGCTGAGATACAGAAAATATGCTTGCTCAGTTTTGTAAGTAGTACAACGAGAAGAGGAAAGCAAGCATTGTTCAAACGACTCTTGATAATTTGTTATAACAATAAGAGAGTTTTAATGTTTTGACAAAAAAGTTTTAAAGGTCACAAAACAATTAGCTACTTTTTCCTGTTTCAGCCTATCTGGTCACTTTTATGGTCCCACTCTGCCATGTCAGCCAGAGAAAACTGCCTGTGTTAGCCAATAATAGGAGTATATGTGTATCATTTATTGATAAGCATATATATACATTTTGGCAGTCTATGTTCAAACATTCTCTACTGAGAGGGTTTGGAGTATCTGATTCAGACAATGCTAATCAGAGAATGTGAGATGACAGAAGGGAAATGATCACAGTGGCAGGGAAGGAAATAACCCAAGTCTCAAGGTGCAGCTTGCTCATCTTCCTCTTGATTCCAGCCTCTCCTCCTAACCTCTAGCCTGCCCCCAAATGTCAGTGGCCATCTAGAACACCTGTTACCTGGGTGTGCCCTACAAGACATCTACTACCTTGCTTCTCAAAGTGTGGGCCTGAGAAATTGTTAGAAATGCCAGATCTCAGGCCCCAAGCCAGACCTGCTGAGTCAGAAGTTGCATTTTAACAAGATCCCCAAGTAACTCTTGTCCTCTAAAGTTTGAGAGGCACTGCTCTAGACTTCTCAACATTTGGGCCTAAGAAGAAACTCAAAGGCCAGGCAGAGAGAGAAATCCCCTATGTCATATATCCAAGGACTACCTACTGAAATCCATATTTTGTTTAAGGATTTACTGTTTCTCTAAATGACTGACACTTTGTTACTCAAAACAGCAATAACTGCAGCAGCAATGGCAAATATTTATCAGGCACTTGCTCTATGCTAGGCAGTGTGATACACCACTGGTGTCTTCTCACTTAATCTTCACATGAGCTATAAAATGGGAATAATGATATTACTCCCCAGCACACACACAGTGGCAGGGGACTTGTTTGCATAGAACCTGTGATGGTGGGGGTGGATGGGACTCCAAACTTGACTGCATGCATGAGCCTCAAAAGGAGGGGGAGTAGTTTGAAAGTGGATAGGTGGCTGGATGGTTGTCTATAGGTGCATGTGAGTGTGTGTGTGTGTGTGTGCCTGTACATGCTTTAATCTCTGCAAGAAAAGTCACCCATGCTTATCTTTACCCTTCTCATTTTCCTTAGGCTCTCACTCCACCACCTCCCTGAGTTACTGCCTATAGCTAACAAATTTGGGCCCACCTCAAATTTTGGGTCTAAATCAAAATCCCAGCTGTTAATAATGAAACTAAGCCTAATTATAGTTAATGCCTAAAAGTTACCTCCTGAAAACCTCCTTGTTGCTTAAGCATGGCCTCTCTCTAAGACAAACTCTGCAAATAAACTCACTACCTTCCCTCCCCCATCCCCCAACATGGGACATGACACCCAGGGATGAGCCTCCCTTGCACCAAGGGATTATTACCAAGAGTTAATCATCAATGCATTTGGAGAAAAACATTGATCAAAAGGGAGAAATACTGAATAAAATGGAGTCTTCAAAGAGAGTCGGAAGGTCATTCTGGAGGTTACATTTATGCAGGTCTTAGCCAGACTTCACAAACTGCCACGGTAAACAAAGCCTCAAACAAAAGTGCTTCTGAGGGCTCTAGGGATGTCTGGATACTAATGCAAGCCACATGGCTATGTGATATCAACACCCCCTCTGTGGATTCTATCTATATGAAAAGCTATTTCCCCAATATAACATAGTTATACTCATTTATAAATTCCCTAATAATGATTCTTCTACTTCTTTTATTTGAACTGATAAATTTCAATTTACTTGTTTAATTTATTTCTCAGGGACTCAAAGCCTTCAGATTGTTCCGATGCTGGTTGAGCCCTGAAACCCAGCAGGTGTGTGGTCAACTTCCACTCTCCAGTTCTTCTGGTCTGCCCTGAACAACTAACAAAATGATGACAGTGGACCAGCCCCATCCTGAAAGCAAGGAATATCTTCAGCTGCAAGCAAAACAATTCCATTCCTCTACCCCATAACATCTATGCCCCTTCTCAGCCTGCAGCAGAGTGGACACTGTCCCAAATCCCTCAAGATGGAGGAATAAACAAAATAAGGGGGGAGTGCATCTGCTGATTAAAGCAGATTTATTGTTACTGTAGTTGTTGTCTTGTGTTAACTGAATAATTTGTAACATTGATATAAACCATTAAAAAAAAAACAAAATAACAGCAGGAAATTGCTGCACAGGGTATGACTGGGCCACAAACACTGGCTGCATTACTTCTTTCCTAAACCAGTCTATATTTTTTGAAAAAAAATACACTTTAGCAAGTGAGACGAGGCATCTGAAGAAATACATTCCTCTCTGCACTATTTGTGTGCTTGTGCATGCTCACTCATTTTATCTTTGACTTGTCCCCTCTTTCACTTTTTATGTTGTACCCAGCTTTAAGTGACAATGTGTGACTCAATAAATGTTAAATCATTTCTTAAAAATCCCAGATGTGTGGTTATTTTTTTTAAAGATTTATCTTATGTATTTATTTCTTCACCCCCTCATTGTTTGCACTTTGCTGTCTGCTCATCTTCTTTTTCAGGAGGCACCAGGAACTGAACCCGGGGCCTCCCATGTGGGAGAGAGGTGCCCATTTGCCTGAGCCACATCCACTCCCTGTTTGCTGTGTCTCTCGTTGTGTTTCCTCATTGTGTCATTTCGTTGTGTCATCTTGTTGTGTCAGCTCACCATGCCAGCCTGTCACATCAGTTCGCTGTCTTGCTCAGAGGCACTGAGAACCAAACCCGGGACATCCCATGTGGTAGGCAGGTGCCCAACAACTTGAGCCACATCCACTTCACCCACTCCAGATGTGTGTGTGTGTTTTTTTTTTTGAGAATTTGACAAAATTCATATGGAAATGCAAGGAGTCCCAAATAGCTAAACCAATCTTGACAAAGAAGAACAAAATTGAAGAATGGTCATTTCCCTATTTCCAAACCTAGTACAAAGCTACAGAAGTCAAGACAGTGTGATACTGCCATAAAGATAGATATACAGAGCAATGGAACAAAATTGAGAGTAAAGAAATAAACCCTCACATTTATGGTCAATTGGTTTTTGACAAGAATGCCAAGACAATTCAACAGGGAAAGAACAGTCTTTTCAATAAATGGTAAAGGGACAACTGGATATTCAAATGCAAAAGAATGAAATTGAACCCCATCCTCACACCATTCACAAAAATTAATTCAAAATGGATCATAGACCTAAATTAAAGAGCTTAACAACTTCAGAAGGAAATACAGGAATGAAACTTCAGGACCTTGGGATATGCCATCATTTCTTAGATATGACAACAAATCATAAGTGACAAAAGGAAAAGATAAATTGGATTTAGACAAAATTTTAAATTCTGTGCCTCAAAGGATACCATCAAGAAAGTAAGAAAAACAACCCACAGAATAGGATAAAATATTTCAGAAGCATATATCTGATAAGGGATTAGTATCCAGAATATATAAACAATACAACTCAACAACAAAAAGATAAATAACCCAATTAATAAATAGACAAAAGATCTGAATAGAAATTTATTAGAAGAAGATATACTTATGGCCAATAAGCACATGAAAAGATGTTCAACATCATTAGCCATTAGGGAAATATAAATCAAAACCAAAATAGATACCCCTTCACCCACATTAGGATGTTTATAATAAAAAAAGCAGATAACAAGTATTAGTAAGGATGTGGAGAAATTAGGACCCTTATATTATACATTGCTGGTGGGAATATAAAATGCTGCAGCCACTTTGGAACAGTTTGGCAGTTTCTCAAAATGTATAAGTTACCATGTGACCCAGCAATTTCACTCCTAGGTATCTAAGCAAAAGAAGTGAAAACTTACGGCCATACAAAAACTTGTTTTTGAATATTTATAGAAACATTATTTACAGTAGCCATTTGGAAACAAACCAAATGTCCATCATCTGATAACTAAATAAAATATAGCATATCCATACAGTGGAATATTATTCAGCTATCAAAAGTTATGAAGTCTGGCACATGCTACAACATGGATGATACTTAAAAACATGCTCTGTGAAGGAAGTCAGTCATAAAATGCCGCATATTGCATGATTCCATTTTTATGAATTGGCCAGAATAGGCAAAATCTATAGAGACAGAAAGTTGATTTGTGGTTGCCAGGCCCTGCGGTGAAGGGGTGGGGGATGGGGAGGAAAGTAGACAGTGACTGCTAATGGGTATGGATTGTTGTTTTTTTTCCTGGGTGATTAAAGTAATCTGAAATTCGATAGTGGTGATGGTTGCACAACTCTTTGAATACACTGAGAAACACTGAATTGTGTACTCTAAATGGATGAATTATAGGGTATATGAATTATATGTCAATAAAGCTCTTGAAAAAATTGAGTATCTAGGGCTATTCCCATAATTTACCCATCCTAAGTACAGCTCTGATGATTCAGGTCAGAAGCTAGAGCTCAGCTGCTCCCATTAAGCCTGGCCCAGTCCTACTGCTGTTCAAAACAAAAATATTTTCATTTTTGAGGAGTAACGGGCCCAGTGATGGGTTTGCCAGGCAGCTAGGTCTCTCCAGGCCCAGGGTTATAATTAACACAGCTACCAGTGCACAAGCCAGATCTCCATTTTTCACTACTTGCCCCTGATATGTCAAGCTTCTAATTTGAGGCCCCTCTCAGAGGGGGCAGGGAAGCCAATAAGGGAACTGAGTTCAAATCTTGGTCTCCAAATCAGAGTAACAGAGTCAAGGAGTGATGGTTGGTGGAGGAGCAATTTTTAATGCAATACAAGTGTGACAATGAATTTCTCTCCTTCTCAACTAATTAGATTTTCATTTTAATTAGGCTGACTCCATCTGTCATGCCTTCTTTAAATCCACATACTAACAGAACATGAGATTTCATCCCAATCCAAGGTTGCATTCTGGATGGGTTTGCAAAGCAAAGAATTTAGAGAAGGTGGAATTTGAAAGGGGCTTATTTGCATAATTAATAATTCAATTAGCTGAGATATTATGGGCAATTTACATTTCAATTATGACTCTCCCCCCTCCATGAAGCTGCCCAGGAGAGGAGCACTTAAAAATGACGTTTCCATATACCCTGGAGATTCCAAGGACATCATCTCACCAGGAAGAGCCAGACAGAAATCTAAATGCATGACTCAAAGTGCTCAATTCCCACTGGTAGTTACTCATGTTGCTTCAGAGGAAAGAAGACTCTCAAATATCGAATTTAACATAAATACGTCTGTTCCCTGCGTCACTTTCCAAACTTTAAATGCTGTGAGTTCTTTCCAAACTTCTAGTTAAAAGGGAAAAAAAACAAGTTAACTACTCCACCCCCCCCAAAACACTGGTGCAGCCGAGCAAATATGTACACACACAGACATGCACACACAGAGACCCCCGCTCTCATTTTTTTAAGTGGTTCAGATTTCTCATCAAGAATCTGGCAAGCTCGCCTGCTGCATCCTGTAGTCATTTCCCAGCCCGTAGCTTTCCCCCTTTCATACTTTCAGTCGGTACGTAATTTCAGACCTATGTGGATTTAAAATATCCTGGCCGATTGGTAAATAGCCCAGGGCTCGGGAGGAGGTCGCTAGTATGAACACCAGGGCCACTGCCCATAAACTGTGCAATAAAGCACCATCGTTTGTTACATATTGTGTTTTTCTTTTCTTTTTGCAGGTTAGTCCTAAACTTCCATGGCTCTTATGAGATGAATGAAGATAGTAAATACCTTAAAATGAAGTCTAAAGGGGAAAAAAAAAAAGGTATATTGTTCCTCCAACTCCAGTTGGAGTTCTCAAACGACTCCCTAATCCTGCTGAATCTGGGCCAACTACCCCCATCCTTCCCCAATCCCTTCCTTAGAACCAACTGCATCTCAGCCTGTTCCTTCTTGGCTCTGCCAGAAGGGAGCCCTCCTGCATGCCTGGGACCACCCACAGTCTCCTGGTTCTGTTTGGACAGGAGGACCCAACTGTAAAGCAGGAACATCTCGCCTATTTCCAAAAGGGGATGAGTCACCTTGGTCCAAGCAGTCATATCTCTGCATCCTCACTCCAAATGCCTTACATGACAAGGATCTGAGTGGCAACCAGAATGGGGGTGTCCAAGCAGCAGTTGACAGATCAGTGTACAACTACCTGGAGAGTTTTATAAAAAATACAGATCTCCAGGGCCCATGCCCAAAAATTCAAATTCAGTAGGTTCTTGGTGTGGTACTTGAGAATCTGTTTTGTGTGTGTTTTAAGCTTTGTGGGTGGTGCAGATGGACAATCAGTTTTGAGAACCACTGCTCTGGAGCCAAGATATTAAAACCAAACCCTTCAAAGAAGTGAGATGCAAGGAAAATATGGGAAAAGACATGTTTTTTTTTAAACATCAATACCACAGGCTTCTTTCTGACTGCCTTTTGAAAGAGGAACCACCCACATTTTGTGTAATGTGACGTTGGCCAGAAGATAAAGGTTAAAAAGGTGAAACCTTTAGAATTCAGCAGACTTGGCTTCCAGTTCCTCTGAAATTGATAGACCCAACTACCAGTTACTTCTCTGTTACTCAGGAGCTAGAAAACCTTGGACAAGTCTGAGCCCAAGTTTTCTCAAATGATAAATGGGGATGGCGAGGCTAAAGAAAACAATGGCAATCACCAACATTCAAATTGCGTTCACGTTGTGCTAACCCTTGTTCCAACATTACAGACTTTAGTTTGCTGGGATGTCGTGAGTAGGAACTGAGGTATTTCCTTCAACCTTAGCACACTGCCTTACATATTATTAAAGAGAATCTATTATTACAATTTGTGGCCTTCTTTGCCCAGAAAGAGAACTGCCCTAAGTGTCTCTCTCCAAGAATGACCAAAAAAGTTCCACTTGCCTCCAAACAACAGCTTCCTGGCCCCTGCAGTCCCTCCCTCCTACCCAGTTTGGACCCACAACCTGCTGATGCCCTGGGACATAAACCTTTAGGTTCAGACGTGAAAGGCCCTGGTTAAAAATAAAACTATTCTTGTGGAGCAAAACACTTTTCAATTAGGCATTCCTATTTTAGATTTATTTTTTCAGACCAGTAACTTAACAGGATCCTAAAGTGTTTAGGATTAAAAAAAAAAAAAAAAACACGTGGGAAAGCAGAACTCAAGAGTGTAAAACAGCACAAAATTTGCATATCCTTTCATCTTAGGATCACAGCCATCTTGGAAAAACTGTTATAATCCACACACCCTCTCTCTCCAGAAAATCCTCTATGGCCATGCACACACATAAAATATTCTGTGTATAATATCTAGGGATTCATAACTCTGAAGGTCAACAATGGATGCCTTTGGAAAATCGTGGCCTCTGAGTTAAAAATCCATCCTTTAGATCAAGGTTAGCAAACTTTTATCATAAAAGGTCAGATAATAAGTATTTTTGGCCTTTTGGGCCACACAGTCTCTGTCACGACTACTTAACTCTGCTGATATAGTACAAAAACAGCCAAAGTTGATAACCAAACAAATGGGTATGACTATGTGCCAACATAACTTTATTTACAAAAAAAGGTAGTAGGAGGGATTTGGCCCACGGGCCATAGTTAGTTGACCCCTGCTTTAGAGTTTTTGCTAAACCATGGCGGGTCAGCACCCACTCAGGGAATGTTTAGGACCCCAGCCTTCCAGAGAGTGCAGATTGATGGGTGAGTATGCCTTCAACCCTGCAAGTCCCCACAGTCCTGGCTGAGCAGCTCACAGCTGAGCAGTAGGACCACAGTAGCTCCAAGGAGGCCCTGCCCACCTCCCCTCCAACTCTGCTCCCTAGGCCCTTGGAGCACTGTGCCCCTAAGCTGTTTGCCTTCAAACCCCCTTCTATTTAAATGAACCTAACAATCTAAACAGTAATCGTTTTCATCCCTGGAAAATACAGCTCCATGTACATTTATAGGAATCTAATGGAATTGATTAATCTGGTGGCGTTGGTTCATCCCAAGTAGGTTTTGAAAGGGATGGGAAAAAAGAAAAACAAGGCCTAAAAACCCAGGGCAGGCCTGGGTTGCTCTAAGTAATTACATGAATTACTTAAGTGGGGTGGCCATAGAATAGAAAATTGCCGTATTAGTTTTGACAAATTTCATCAGAAAACACCGCATCTTTACACACGACATGATTAAAACCTAATCTGCAGACGGCAGGAAGAGAACAGCCTCTCTATTTTCCCCTTTGGTCATGTTTATTTTAAGAAGCTTTTAAATAATATACACGGCTATAATCAGATGCTGCCCAAAGATAGAAATGACATTATTAACCCAGAGAAGAGCCTGTTTCTCATCCCTCCTCTGCTGGAATTGCCCTCTTCAACACACAGGATTTACATCTGGGATGGTAATTAAACAATGTTCGGGGTAGCTTTTCTGTTAAATGTGTGGTCACACACTGCCCTTTTTTTTTTATTTTTTTATCCCAAGCTCAGACTTACTCTCAGATAAGTGTGTAAGTGGGTGTGGATGAAGTCACTTCACCAACCAAAGACAAAAAGTCACTTGATTCAAAACCATTTGGAATTTTTCAGCCCAACTCCCAATTCTCTTTCTTCATTTCCCGAGGAATCTCTTCTTAATATAAAATATCTTCCTGTCGACATGAGTGGGGTCGGGGGTCGGGGTTAGAGGCTGGTTTTCATCCAGAGGAAACGTTAGCTGAAGGACAATAACTGAAGTGCACAAGTCTGGACCCAAAAACCACCCGTGATAGGACAAGCACATTTAGCGTCTCATGCAGCCTGCAATCCAGACGTCTGAGTTCCTCACGTGCATATCCTTCCTGCTACATCACAACATTTGAGGACATCACCATCATCTCACAGTTGTGAAGTCTTGACTTCAGTCAACTTTAAAACAGTCCTTGGCAACTTAGCACACCAGAGCTTCAGAGTGAATAAGGGGGTATTTCCATGGTTCCCCCAGATATGCAAAATGGGACAACGCATCCTTCATGGGACCATTTTAATTTAGACCATCAGCTACCTCACCAGCTGAACAGACATTTTTGTCTTCCCTCCAAGCATTGATATTTACTTGCCGACACTGCCTGAAGAATGCGAGATGAAGCAAGCATTTTCCTAAACACTTGGCTGTGATAAGGAAAGTTCTTTTCCTATAATGGAAACAAGATGGTGCCATTATTGCACTGTTTCACTGAAGACAAGTCTAAGAGATGTTACCGAGCCACTAACGACCTTGGGGCTGAGTCTCGGGTACTTAATACAAGGGAAAGAAGCCTGCCTGCTCTGGGAAGCCATGTTTGGTATTGTTCTTAGAGAGCTGCCCGTGTTTCCTAATTAGGAAGATGCCTGGAAAATATCAAGAGGTCAGATATTTATTCACAAAGAAGAGGCCAGATTCTAATGGGGTCTCCTGACATGCAGGTGAGAGTCACTTCAAAGGCAACCAGAATGGCAAAGCGCTGAGTTCGCAAATGGCTGTCAACCTCAGGAGTTATAGCCTCCTGCCCTAACCTGCAGGAATCAGCCTCACAGGCTCGGCCTTCCCTGGGGGGAGACAGCAACTCTGCCAGCCAGCACCGTGGCTTGGAGCTCCAGGCACTGCCATTTCAGAAAGCCGATGAATATTTCTTTCCAAGAGTTGAAACTTAAGATGGGTTGGCCTGGAAAGTTAGTATCCTAAGGTCTGCTGGGAGTCGAGAAGGTAGAGAGCTGAGACCTACGATGCCAAATCCCTGTGTCCGGGGGCTCTGGAATCTTATTCCATCACCCACAGTCTGCTCCTTTTCTATTTTCTGCCTTTCTTTATCTTTCTCCTCCCAATCCTGTCCCTATACCTCTAAATCAACACTATAAGTTCTTTTGAATAAAGCAACACCATCTTTCCCTCTTGGTCTTTAATCTGTCACCAATTGGGATCAGTATTTTCCAGTTACATAAAGAGTGCCTGTGTGGCTTTATAACATATGCTGACAAATCATTTGGCAAACACTTTCTTTTGTTGCAACAAACTGCACTGTGGAGGAGCGTAGCATTGGCAACAAAACATGTACAACTCTTAATGAAGGAAAAGAGATAAGAAATCCATTTCCATGCTCACTTAGACTCTTGGGAGCTAGAGTCATATTAAAAAGGAAAACAGTGATCTATTGTATAGGATGGATATTTTCTGGAATAGTTTCCAAATGGATCCAGGAGGCTCAAGAAGAGAGATTACTAGAGAATTATGCAGAGTTCACGTGGAGGGTGCTGTTAAGTCACAAACAATTATGGGGGAAATCTGTCGCAGCTTTATCGATGTAATTAAGACTTTATAGAGTGGCTCCTAAAGTAAGTCAGAGCACCAGGTTAAAAGACAGTAAGAGACAGTAAGGAACTCTCACTTGAGAAGAAACACTGCTTCATTCATTTCAACAACAATTATTGAGAACCCACTATGTGCTAGGCACTGTTCTAGGTACTTGGTATACATTAATGGATAAAACAAAGATTCCTGCCCTTCCATCTAGCAGGAAGGCAGGGAGGGACTTACATTTTAGCAGGGGTAGACAGACAATGAATAGACAAAATGAGTAAATTATACAGTGTGTTAGAAGGCGGTGAGTGCTTTGCGTAAAAGAAAAACAGTGCAGAAGGGGGATTGGGAGTGTTAGGGGAGGAATGCCATAATTTTAAACAAACTGTCAAAAGAGACTAAGCAAAGACTTGAAGGAAGTAAAAGTGCTCCAGGCAGAGCGAAGAGCTGCTGATGCAAAGGCCCTGAGGCAGAAGCAGGCCTAGCATGTTCAAAGGAACTGCAAACATCCCAGTGTGGTTGAAGTAGAGAGAGCCTGTGAAAGGGTAGGGGTAGATGAGAGATGACAGAACTGGAGGCAGGGGAGGAGAGGTGCTGCTGATCACATGGTGACCCCAGGACCATTGAAGAACTTTGGCTTTTAGACTGAAAGAGATTGGGGAGAAACTGGATTAGAGTCCTGACATATGATTTCAAATGATAACCTTGAGGACAGGGATGGAAGGGAGACCAGTTAAGAAGCTATTGTTGAAATCCAGGCAAAAGGTGAAGGTGACTGGAATCCGTTGGTAGCAGTAGAGGTGGTGAGCAATGGTCAGGATCCATATACATTTTGAAGGTGGAGCCAAGGGCATTTCCTGGGAGACTAGACATAAAGTGCAAGAGAAAGAGACGAGTCGAAGACAATCCCTGAGAAATGGGATAGATGGAGCTGTCATCGAGATGGCAAAAGCTGCGACTGGAGCAGGGTTTGGGGAGATGACCAGCAATCTGATTTTAGACATCTAAAGCTTGACACGCCTACTAATCATCCACGAGGAGACCTCGATTTGGTGGCTGAACATGCAAGTCCTGGAGTTCAGGGAAGAGGTCTGAGCCAGAGATACAGATGCGGGGGCGCAGGGCATTTGGAGTGTTGAGAGCAGGAGAAGGGGGAGACATAAAAGTGTTGCAGCATGCGGCGCACAAAGCCCTCCAAATCCAGAAAAGGTCCTTGATGCCCCTCGCTGTCCCGTTCCGAGTCCGCATGCCCTGTAAACAAACACAGTGGTAACCAAGCGTCCCGATCCGCCCAGAAGCCCACGGGAAGAGGCTCATGTGAGCAGTTATGTGAAAGCTTGTGTGATCTTTCAGGGAGAGCTGTGCAGGTGACTCCTGACTGTTGAGAACGTTATGTGGTGCTTCTGGAGAAGGACGGTGATGGGAAAAAGACAGCAGAAGGTCTAGAGCCCCAGTATGCAGTCAAAAAAGGGCAAAATAACCAGTTAGCCGAATTAAATTCTCCCCAAACTCAT
>PVKH010030326.1:0-12508 GCA_004027955.1 Chaetophractus vellerosus | reverse complement strand
AAGAGGGGAGACGCTGAGGTCCTGGTTTGAGCTGCCATTTGCTTGTGTTCATTCTCTGGGAATAAACAGATTCCTGTGGGAAAGGCAGAAGGCTGAGAATGGGGAGACCTGAATTCTAGTCTGGGTCCTGTTATCCACCACCTGTGTGATGAATTACTTAACCCCTCTCTGCCTATTTCCTCATCAAATACCTCGTCAAGCCTTGTGAAATGTCAAAAGTGCCGTGACATGTTTAAAGCTGGATGTGTACTTCAGTTGGTGTAGTTTTTAAAGATTGCTGACTTTGGTGATTGTGTTGCCTATTTTTAGTCATTTTGCAAAGTAAATCTTAACTTGGATTTTCCTCATCTATGTTAAAATGCTAGTCCATTTTCTCCTTTTCAATAAGTTATGTGTTCCCCACATTAGTGAAGAAGGTAGACAAATTTTTTTCTCTTTGAGATATATTTCATTCTCAACATGCTTGCATTTAATGAAGGTTAACATTATAAGTATTTCTAAATGATTATAAGTTAAGGTGTGAAAATTAAGTTTAGAAAAATTTAGAAAGATCAGCCTGGAACAGGGGTTCTTAACCGTTTTTGTTCCATGGACCCCTTTGCCAATCAGGTGAAATGAATAGTACTGTAATTTATTTATTGCATACATTCATAAGAGAAGGAAATGCTAAATTTCAGTTAGAGGTCAGAGAAAATAAAGATAAGTTAATTTTTTTTCAATTCATGCTCACAGACCCCCTGAAATCTTCCCATGGACCCCTCTGTGGACCCCTCGTTAAGAACCCCTGGCCTGGAAATTCAAAGGGTCATCAAAAGTGTGTTTATAATTTGAATAGATGGTTTTCAGAAGTTTTTATTCACTCAGCTGTGAGTCCTTGAGGAAAGGGACCTTTGGTCATCTTTATAACTCCAGTGCTTGGCACATGGTAGCTGTTCAGTAGGTTTATTGAACAGATGGCCACAGATAAATAACATTAATGTTTAGCTGTGGGACCTTCCACCTGAGGAAAGATGTGCAAGAGGTCATTCTCTGTGGCTTGGGAATCTACCTGAAGTAAAACTTGAAGATTTTCTTCTTTAGCTGTTTTTAAGTCTGGACCTGCCTGTTAGCTAATCTTTAAGAATGAAAAAATATCTCTGTTGCAGGTTCTCCCAACTGTGATTGGCCTTTAATTATAGGGATCGGGAGCAGAACCAAAGTCATTGTCCTTAAGGAACTTAGAGTTTATGTTAGAAGATAGAATAGTAATTGAGGATTAAAATTTATGAGGCTTACTGTAAATAACATAAGGGCACAGGAGAGAAAATGCCTATGGGCATTAAGGAGGTCTTTGTAGCACAGCTTGAAACGTGACCTGGCCTTGAAGAAAGAACAGGCTTTAAGGAGGCTGGGAGGTCCATGGAGAAGTATGGGGCAGTGGTGGACACCTGTCTGATGGGAGCCACAATTCTGGGTTGGCAATGAAATAGGAAATAAAGTGGACAGGAAAGTCATAGCCTGGCTGTAGAAGCCCCGGAGAGTCACACACATATACCTGAAAATGAAACAGAAGAAAAGACCTTTACTACTTACAAAGTAGTAAAGTAGTAAAGGTCTTTTGTGTGATAAAAAGGAAAAAGTAAAAGAAGAAAATAGATTTTTTTTTTTTAAATTTTAACCCCCCCTCCCCCCTTCTACTTGTGCTTGCTGTGTTCATTTTTCTCTGTGTTCCTCTGTGTCTGCTTGTCTCCCCCTGCTAGGGCGACCTGCTGAGTCAGCTCACCAGCGCGGCGGCCCACCTGCTCGCGGGGGCTTGCCTTTGCCCGTGGGGGCTTGCCTTTTTGCCTGCTTGCCTTTGCCCGCGGCAGCATGCAGAAAATAGATTTTAAATAGCATCATGAAACTTTAATAAATGTAGAGAAAATTCGTATATAAACATAATAAAGTTAGGGACACTTAGTGAACTTAGGATAAAACGAATAAAATTTCATTATATGTGTGTAACTTGTATTTAGTGAAAGTCCACATAGTGTTAGTGAGTATTAGTAAATTAAATAGTTATGCATTTGTTCTTTGAAGGTCAGGTTCCTATAAGGAGGATCTTGATTTGGATTTGTGAGGTTATCATTATGCTGTAATTAACATTGCAGAAAATCTTATTGGTTTCCATGTATCATCTTTGCAAATTGCAAAGTTCCATTTTATTGATTTCAGAATATTCATACTATAAGTTGATTTGTTCTATTCAGACCTTCCAAAGGGAGATTTATGAACCATGGAACTTTAAAAAATTTATACTAAGAAATATAACTGCCAAGTACTTACCTTCTCAGTAGGGGAACTTGCCTGGTGACAAAGAACATTGCTCGTGAAGATGATGGTTAAAGGAAAAGGATGATTTTTTTCTTTTTTTTTTTTTAATGCTAGGTGATCTTAAGACTTTCATTAAAGCTAGGTGACCCTTCCTTGTTAGAATGATATATCAGTGGACTGAAGTGATTAATAGCTAGTTTTTTACTCCTTTTTTTCCTGGACCCTTTAACCACAATCCTTGCACTTTTACTTGTGTCTGGTACTACCACTTCTCTGCGTCTCCATCTCCCTGCCTGGGACTTTCTCTTGACATCATTTTGCCTCAGGAGGGGTGTTGGGAGGACTGGGGATGCTTTTCCAAATTCCTTAAGAGATAAATTCTTGAAAGGTTTCAGCAGACAACTAATCTTATATCTGTGTTATATGTGACTCATACATCCAAAAACTTAATGTACCTTTATTATTATTATTATTATTATATATCCCCCCCCTTTCTGCTTGTTCTTGCTGTGTTCATTTTTGCGTTCTTCTGTGTCTGCTTGCCTCCCCCCCGTTGCAGCAACCCGCTGAGTCAGATCACCGCACAGTGGCCTTGCCTGCTCACGGGGGCTTGCCCCGCCCGCGGCGGCTTTGCCCTGCCTTGGCGGCTTGCTTTCTCAAGGCGGTCTGCCCGCTCAAGGAGGCCCCGGGAACCGAACCCGGGGCCTCCCATGTGGTAAACCAGTGCCCTACCAATTGAGCTACAGCTAGCCCCTTAATGTACCTTTTGACTTGAGGACTTTCTGTCCATGGTTCAGTATTATCTTTTCCTAGATTGTGGGGTGACTTTGCTTTTGGGACTTGCTAGTGGTTTCCATCCTGGCATCCCTGCAGCTCTTGAGCTCCGTAAGATGTGTTTTAAAAGCTGTAATGTGGAAATGTTCACATATACTTGAAAGTGGAGAGAGGTGTTCAGAGGTAGATGTTAGCCAGCTCAGTGGCATATAGCAGTGAGCATTTATGGTCATGCTCCCGGGTCTGTGGGTCAGCTGGGATGGCTCTGTTCTGTGCAGCTCATTCTTCTGTGATCAGTGCTCTACCCTAGGCTTATTCTTCACATGGCGATGGCAGGAATGCAAAGGCACAAGTAGAAGTGTGAGGGGCCTTTCGATTCAGAACTAGCACTGTTAGGCTTGCAAGCCACATGACCAAGCCCTGAATCAGTGGAGTGGGGAAGAATATTCTCATGGAAGTATATACAGGAACCATAATCTGCCACAACAGGCAGATCAAAATATGGTACTTTTCTTTTGTTTAGAATGATATCAACTCAGTGTGATAATACTGTGCTTGCCATTATTATAATTGCCTCTTGGCTGTCTCCCCATGAAGACTTTAAAGCTCCCTGAGGGCAGACTTTGCATGTCTGCATCATCCTTTTATCCTGAGAGCTTAGCTGGATGCTTAGTGCACACAGCATCTGTTTGATAACTACTGTTTAGTGAATGGATAAAGTAAGTGCGAGGCCAGATGGATAGGAGATTAAATTGCTTAATTAAGGGCCACATCTCATAGTCTGAAAAATAGAAAAACTTCAACATAATGAGGGCAAAGGGATCTTGACTGAATTACAGATTATTTCTGGGACTAAATGGTTTAAATTGGAGGAGTGAAAAACCCTAGAATTAAAAGGTTGAACGGTCAGTTATAAATAGTCATAAGCCTCGCTGCTAAATACTGTTTTTTTCTTCTTTCAACGCTTTGCTTTAGTTTACTTCTTGGCAAAGTTTGTGAGTTGGCCATTTGGAGAAAATCTTGCAGTTTTTTGTAAGCTTCTACTTGCTGTTGTGATCTTGTTCATTGAGCCCTTGTGGGCTCTAAAGTCCACCAGTACCACACACCTACCCTGCCAAACATTTGTGTGCTAGAATCGTCATCCTATGCTAAAAAATAACATGAAATTTGCCTTCTTTCTACACACACCCAAAAAAGTAAATAAGGACTAAATTACAATGTATACCACATATATGGCTAAGAAGAAAATGTATAGGTGAGAAAATTTGTAGTTATTCTGTTTGGATTATTCAAAAAGGACACCTTTGTGAAATTGGTTAGTGGATTTATAACCTAGATTTGAATATTTTTATGTCCGACTTCATTCTCTAGAATTTTTTTTCCTTATCTCCACGGTTTTTTACCATGGACTGTCAGGACTAGAAAGAGGTTTTTTTTTTTTGTTTTGTTTTTGTTTTTTAATATAAAGCCAGAGTTTATATAATCAATTTAAACATAGTGTTATACAATTATCCCATCCTTTGTCATAATTGAGGAAATATAATAAGATTGGTTCTAAATTTAAATAGTAAATATAGTATCAGTGGTATTAATAAAGAAAATGTTCTTCCTTTATGAGAAGAGAAATGGAGTTAAGTTTTGAGTTGCATGTGGTGTGGGTAAACTGACATGATCATTCTGTGGTAATCTCATTTCATTTTATATTGCTTAGATTTGAAGACTGCATTGTCCTGCCTCCAGCACCAGCAGTTTCTTTGTTCTGTGATCAATGTGATTCACAGGAACCTCTTAAGTAGACAACGAAATGATCCAGGGGCGTGGAAAATATGACTTTTATATTGGTCTGGGATTGGCTATGAGCTCCAGCATTTTCATTGGAGGAAGTTTCATTTTGAAAAAAAAAGGTCTCCTGCGACTTGCCAGAAAAGGCTCCATGAGAGCAGGTAGGTTACATTCTTGTGTGACATCTGACATGACAGATCACACCTTCATTCCTAATGAGTGTAGTCAGACCTTTGAACTGTGAAGGAGTTCTTAATGTTTATGGAGAATCCAAAATCAGTTTTGCAATGAGAAAAGTAACAAAATTACAATCTTGTAATGAGAAGATGTCAAAATAATTTAATCACTCACTCCTGCATTTATTTTACCAAAGTAGGAACGTGGACCAATTATGTTCAGCCTTTTCTTTGCATTTTGGTATCTCTGCAGAAAAGGTAATAAGGGCCCATGAATGGAATTGGAATCTTAGTGAAGCCACTTCCATGAGAAGTGAATGGAGTAGGAGAAGTTCTGATTTTTGCCTTACTTTACTGAAATGTTTTTCTTGATGCTCTCAAATTAATGAGAAGGAAGAGAGAGGGCTTCCCTGGCTTGAAGAATCCCCAGTCCAGTGAACCCCTGGTGGTAAAAGTTTCCCAGAAACTGCCAACAAGTCAAAAGGACCTTTGGGGAGACTCGACAAGCTTGAGCCCACTCTACCTTTTCCATTGGGCGTGTCCACAACAGTCCAGTGTCACGGTGTGTGGCATTATGGTCATGTTCTAGACCTGGATCTGACCTGATGGGAAGACCTGCTTTGGCAGTAAAATGTCACAGTCTCCCTCTTTCCATGCCACCTTTATCGGCAAACCTAATTAAGCAATTTTAAAACACAGCCTCTATTGGGGGTCAGTGGACAGAGGAGAAAGTATCAACATACATTGCTTATTTCCACAATCACTCATCCTTGGTCCTAGGGCAAGTAGTTTCATTGGCCATGCTATACATGGTTGGCAAAGGGTTCATTCACATTGCTTTTTCCTTTTGGACAATGGCTTCGACTTTATTAGTTTGGTCAAGAGAGAAGCCAAGGAAAACAGCAGTATGTGCATCATGGCAGTCTGAGACCATGAGCAGTCTTTTTTTTTTTTTCTTTTGTTTCATTTTTTTGTGTGTGCTCAGTCTTTTTATGTCTGATCAGTAGAGGACCATATTCTCCAAGGTTACTACATCTTACAAGTGTGGGGTGTACCACACTTAAATGGTTTCTTCACTTTCAGACTAATTCATTAGAAGTTGGGGCTACTTGGTTCATTTTCTTTACTTTGTTTATTGAAGCTGAGTTCACAAAACAAAAGAAGAAAGTTTGAACTGAAAGTAAAGATTGATTTAATTCCTTTTCTCAAGAATATAGTACAAATTTGCACATTTTTAATAGTCATACAAATAAGACCTAAGAAAGTTCTTTATATGGAAACCTTTATTTAAAGTAGTAATAATCAACAAGTGAGATGTTTTAAAATATGTCATTGTTAGTAGCTGTGATAATTATTAATACAAGAGTCTGATAATCTTCCAAAGAAGTGATCTATTTCTTCATTCACAGGTCAAGGTGGCCATGCATATCTTAAAGAATGGTTGTGGTGGGCTGGACTGCTATCAAGTATGTATGGAGAACATTTCAGAAAATATATATTTAATATATTTATATATTAAATATTTGTATATACTATGATAACCTCATATTATTAGCAAATTCTCAAACTTTAACTTCAGTGGTTTTTGTTTTAGGAGGTACCGGGATTGAACCCAGGACCTTGTATGTGGGAAAGTAGGCATTCAGCCACTGAGCTACATCTGCTCCCCAATGAGAGTTGTTTTTTTTTTTCATTTGTTTTGTTTTTAGAAGGTACGGGGGATCGAACCTGGGACCTTGTACATGGAAAGCAGGCGCTCAACCACTTGAGCTACATCTACTCCCTAAATACTGTTTTTAATGAATAAAATTCAAAATATGTAGAATTTAAGCTGTAAACATCATTTAGTAGTTCAATAGCTTATCTTATTTAATTTGAACTAGAAGACTATTATATCCTATTAAAACATGTCTGATAGGTGATTTTTAAAATTCTTCTCATTTTAAGAATGGACTTTTAAAAGTGAAAGAGCCTAGATAACATCCTATTTTATTTCCTCCTCTTCCATTAGTTCTCATTCCAAATTGAAAGGAGGGTATATAATAATAAGACTGTCCAAAATTGTTTTGGTAATGATTACCTTTAAAAAGGTATGTGGAACAAATGATCCTTTAGGCACTGAGCCTTTAAAAGAAACTATTCAAGATTCTACAATTATGTAAGTGTTGTACATTAAATTTAAAAAAATAGATATTGAAACTTGGTGGTGAAGAACTTTCTAAGCTTAAGAGCAGTTGAAATAACAAAGACACTGATAGGTTTGACTATTCATTCAGCAAATATTTATTATCGCTCTCTTTTTTTTAAAGATTTATCCATTTTTACACCAACCCCCCACCCCTGTTTTTGCATCCATTCGCTGGGCAATTCTCTGTGTCTGTTTCCTGCCCTCTCTTCTCATTCTTCTCCTGTCTTCACTGGGATTCGATCCTGGGAACCTCCAATGTGGGAGAGAGGCATCCTACCACTTGTGCCACCTTAGTTCCTGGTTTTTTGGCGCGTCTTGTCTTGGCTCTCCCTTGTCACTCTCCCATTACGTCATCATCTTGCTGCGGGGCCTGACGGTGCAGGCGCCTTCTATATTTTTCTTTATTTTTACTGGGAGGCCCCAGGGATTGAACCCAGGTCCCTCCATATGGGAGATGGACGTCCAACCACCCGAGCCACATCCACCCCTATTTATTATCTTTTATATTCCAGGCACTGTTCTAGGTGCTGGAGATACACTAGTGAAAAGAAAACAGAAAAATTCCTACTCACATGAAGTTTACATTCTGGATGGGAAGACAAACAAACTAAATAAGTTTAAATATGTTAGTGATAAATGCTAAGGAGAAGGAGTAAAGTAGGGAAGGGGGATGTTTAAATAGGGTCTGGGAAGGCCTCACTGAAAAGATAATATTTGAGTAAAAGAACTAAAGGAAATGAGCAAGCTAGCCAAATGGATATTTGAGGAAAAGAACATTCAGGCAGGAAGAAACAGTAAATGTGAAGACTGTGAGGTAAGCCCATGCATTGCCTATTGAGGTGTCAGGCAGCCTCCAAGGGTGCCCCCAGTGATTCTTGCCTCCTGGTCTTCATTCTTTTAGGTACTCACCTCTCAGAATAAATCATGCTGGCCTGGTGTGATGAAAGAATGTGATAGAAGTGATGATATGTGACTTTGAGGCTAAGTCATAGGAGGCATTGCAGCTTTTGCCTTGTTCTCTTGGGTTACTTGCTTTGGGGAAAGCCAGGGACTGTCCTGTGAGGACACAGCCTGCAGAGAGGTCCCCAGGGTACAGCCATACCCACCTGGCAGGCATGCAAACGAGCCACCTTGGAAGTGGATCCTCCAGCTCCAGGCAGGCCTTCAGATTACTGCAGCCCCAGCTGACATCATGACTACAGGACCATGAGCTGGAACTACCTACTGAGCCCTTCTTGAATTCTTGACCAACAGAAACCATGAGGGAAAATAGTTATTGAGGTTTTTATTTTATTTTATTTTTTATTTATTATACATCCCCCCCTTTTAACTTGTTCTTGCTGTGTTCACCTTTCTCTGCGTTCCTCTGTGTCTGCTTGTCTCCCCCTGCTGGGGCGACCTGCCGAGTCAGCTCACCGGTGCGGTGGCCTGCCTGCTCGTGGGGGCTCGCCCTTGCTCGCTGGGGCTTGCCTTTTTGCCCGCCCGCATTGGCTTGCTTTCTCGGGGCGGTCCACCCATTCGAGGAGGCCCAGGGACTGAACCCGGGGCCTCCCATGTGGTAAACTGGCACCCTACCAACTGGGCTATACAGCCGGCCCCAGGTATTGAGGTTTGAAACTGCTAGATTTTGAGGGGCTCTGTTATGGAGAATTCAGTTGCTAAAATATCATGGGATAAGTTCATAGAGGTCATGTCGGGCCAGATCATGTGGATGTTTTTGGTCCTGGAAGGGACTTTGTCTTTTATGTCAGTAAGATTGTTTGGAAGCCACTGGAGGCTTTTTAGCAAGGGGTTATATGATGTGACTTAGGTTTTAATAGGATCTCTCTGGTTGCTATGCTGAGAAACTAGACTGCATAGGGGGCAGAAGCAAGAAACTAAAGTAAGGGACTGCTGTAATAATCAGGTACGATGTGGTGATGTCTCGACCAGGATCATAGTAGTGAGGGTGGTGAGAAGTGGTAGAATTCTGGATATATTTTGAAGTTAGAACTGACAGGATTTGCTGACTCACCAAATATAAGGTGGGAAAGAGTAGCATTAATGGATGACACAGAGGTTTTTGGCCATAGTACCTGGAAGATTTGAGATGCCATTAACCAGGTGGTAAGACTATAGGAGGACCTGTGCTGATGGGGTGGGATGATATCAGGAGTTTGGTCTGAACATGGTAGCAATTGAAATGTCTATACAGTATTCAAGTAGAGATGTCAAGTTGCCAGTTATGTGTAGAATTCCATGAAGAGGTCCAGGCTGGAAAAAAATAACAGTTTGAGAAACCTCAGCTATAGCTGGTATTTAAGACTTTGTGATTGGATGATATCATCTAGGACAGGGGTACTTAACCAGAGGCCCGTGAGCTTGAATTGAAATTCATAAAAAACCATGATTCCTGTGGGGATGTGTTGGTGCAGGTGTGATATATTTATTAAATAATACACAGCATATTGTAGACTTAGTAAGGGGTCCGTGGTTTTCACCTGACTAGCAAAGGAGTCTGTGGAACAAAAAAGGTTAAGAACCCCTGATCTAGGAAATGAGTATGAATAAAGAGGCTCAGGATCAGACCTGAGAGCAGTCCAGTATTTAGAGTTCAGGGAGATGAGGAAGAGGTGTGAGGAGAGTCTGAGAAACAGCACCCAGGGTGGTAGGAGGCAACCAAATGAATCTGGAATGGAAGCTAAGTGAAGAAAATATTTGAGGAGCAAATGGTGCTGATGTAGAGTGGGTACAATGAAGACTGGAAAGTAACCATGGAGTTTAGACATAAGTCCTTGGTGACCTTGAGAAACAGTTATGGTATTAAAAGTATGCAAGACATTTGATAACAGAAAGCAGTATTGATGCTTCTGTTAATGGTGAACTAGGTAATTGAATCCTGCTGGAAACAAGGTAAAAAGCTGAGTGAAATATTTAAAAAATATCTTCTTAAAAGAACTAACATGATGGTTAAGAATTACTTGACCAAGATCAGGGAAAGGATTAGGGCTCAGAAGAGTAAGCTGGAAACACTTCTGCCCGAAAAGTATTTGCAGGCTGTAGAGGATGCAGTTGAGAGATAGAGTAAAGCTTTGAACTGGATTAGTAAAAGTCAGAATCTGATGCTGCCAAGGATGTTAACTGGTGAAAAACCACCTGCTCTGAGCTGTTGATCTTGAATAGTTGTACTTTTGGAGTGAGGTAGAGACTATGCTCTGTTTTATCATTTGGGTGGACCAGACAGTTTCAAGCCTTGGTACTAAATTGCCAGTGCTCTTTGGAATCTGGCAGAAGAAAGCAAAACTTCTCTCTTGAAGGGGATTACTTCATCTTGGTTTTAAATTGTTTCCATAAGTAATTTGTGAAATAAAATGTCCAGAAAAAAAAAAAAGAGGAAACACATGAGATTAAGAAAAATTAGCAAAAATGACTGGTAGAAACTGATTCATAGACTCTCCAGATAATGGGAGTATCACAGATCATAAAACAATTGTGCTTACTACAAGGAACTGTAGTTCCAGCAATGAGCTAGAAACTAGTAACATTGAACATTTACAAAAAAACAAAAATCATGTAATTGAAAAATGCAAAAATGAAAGCTAAATGAATGGATTTAATAGTGAATTAGCTGTGACTGAAGAGACACTTAGTAAACTGGGCCTTAATTTGGAAGAAATTATCTAGATTGACGCAAGAGAAGATCAAAAGATAGAAAATATGGGTAAGAAGGTTATGAAACTTAGGGAATTCAATGAATAACTGGCTTCCCAGAATTGGGAGAAAAGGGAATGGAGTACAAGCAATATTTGAAGAGAAAATGGCTGAGAATTTCCTAAAAACTGACTGACTACACCACACAATCAAGAAGCCCAACAAGACCCAAGCAGGATCTATGAAAGGAAAACCTGACCTGGATACATCATAGTAAAACTGCTAAAAACCAGAGACAGAATATCTTAAAAGCAGTCAGAAAAAAAAAAAATCGGAGTACCCTCAAGGCGTGTGTGTGTGTGTGTATGTGTGTGTGTGTATGTGAGAGAGAGAGAGAGACAGATTGACAGCTGACTTTTCAACAACATTCGAAGCTGAAAAATAGTGAAAATGTATCTTCAAAGTGCTGAAAGAAGGTAGCAATAGAATTCTCTGCTCATTGAAAATAACCTTCAAGAATAAGAGCTAACTAAATAAAGATATTTTTGGACATAGTAAAACTGATAACATAATTATACCAAAGCAAATTCAAAAGGGATTTCTGTAGGCAGAAAGAAATTGATCCATGTGGAAGGCTAGAGATACAGAAAGGAAAGAGAAGCTATTCATATTCCCATGAAGTATTTAGGAGTGAGATGTCATGTTATTTGTAATTTCAGCATTTTAGCAAAAATAAAAAGCATTTATCTTGATAAAGATGAACAGCACATTTGGGAGGAAGTCATGTTTGGGAAATTAGTCACAACTTTTAAGTCTGGGTGGTGGGCCCACAACTGTCATTTGTTATTTATTCTGAGTTTCTGAATATTTGGAATGTTTCATTTTCATTCATTATTTAAAAATAAAGCAATATCTTAAAGAAAGGATGGCATATTTGAAGCCTGATATATTAATAACTACCTTACACGGTATGCTCCAATTGAAAGGCAAAGATTATCAGACTGGAAATTAAAAAAAAAACAACAAAACTCAGTTGCACCCTTTTAGTGCAAAATACATGTGCAATATGAGGCTATAGAATGGCTGAGGGGAATATATCCCAGAAGAAAGTTGAGATTGCTCTTAGAATATTTGACACAATATACTTCAAAGCAAAAAACCCCATTGGAGATACAGGATTGGTTCATAAAATGAAACGTTCAACTTACCTGGAACCTATATAAAACTTTTTGTAATACGACTTTGAAATATGCAAAGCAAAAATTGACAGAACAAAGAGAAATAGACAAATCCAAAATCATATAGTGACATTTTAATATACTACTCTCAGTGATTGACAGGACAAGCAAAGAAAAATCATTAAGGCTATAAAAAACTGGGACAGCCAATTTAACAAGCTTAACACAATGGACATATGTCACTACACTCAACTTCAGTGCATATACAAATGGACCATTTGCTTGGCCATAAAGATAACCTTAACATTTTTCAGAAGATTTAATAGAGCATTTTCACAGATCACTTAGTTAAAAATCCATAACAAAAAGATAACATGAAAATTCCATATGCGTGGAAATTAAGAAATACACTTTTATGCAACCCATAGTTCAAAGAAGTCTGAGAATTAGAAAATAGCTATGTTAATATTTAAATTAGAAAAAGCTTT
>PVKH010030325.1:0-12511 GCA_004027955.1 Chaetophractus vellerosus | reverse complement strand
TTTAAATGGGAAAGTTTCCCAGGTAGACCTAATCTAATATATGAGCCCTTAAAAGCCAAGGACTTTTTCTGGCTAGTGGCAGAAAGGGAAGTCAGAGAGATTAGAAGTGGGAGAAGGACTTGGCATGCCATTGCTGGCTTGAAGATAAAAGAAAGAACTGGATTATTCCAAAACCCTGAATGAGTTTGGAAATGGATTCTTCCCCCAGAGCCTCTGGAAAGGAATGCAGCTCTGCTGACAGCTTGATTTCAGCCATGTGAGACCTTAAACAGGGAGCCCAGCCAAGCCATGTTGTGCCTGGAGTTCTGACCCATGAAAACGGTGGGACAAGAAATGGATGTTGGGAGAAGCAGATGTGGCTCAACCAGTTGGGCACCCACCTACCACATGGGAGGTCCGGGATTCAGGTCCCATTGCCTCCTGGAGAAGATGAGCAAACAAGGAGCAGACTGACGAGAGAACCATCTGGGAGGAGAGGGGATACATTTTTTTTAAGTAAACAATAGGGAAGCGGATGTGGCTGAAGCAATTGAGCTCCTGCCTACCACATGAGAGATCCCTGGTTCAGTTCACAGTTCCTCCTAAAGAAGACAGTGAGCTGGTGTGACGGGCAGGCATGGCAAGCTGATGCAACAAGAGACACAAGAAGGAAAATGTAATAAGAGACAAAACAGCAGGGAGAAGAGGTTCCCAGTGCCTCCTAAAAGGGCGAGCAAGACAGCGAGCTGACACAACAGGCAGGCACAGCAAACTGACGCAACAAGATGATGCAACAAGAGGCACAAGAAGAAAGAACACAATAAGAGACACAGCAAAGCAGGGAACAGAGGTGGCTCAAGTGATTAGGTGCTTCCCTCCCATATTGGAGGTCCCAGGTTTGATTCCTAGTGCCTCCTAAAGAAACAAGGAAGACGAACAGACATAGCAAGTGCAAACAACAAGGGGGTGGGGAGAAATTTTTTTTAAAGTAAACAAATAAATCTTTTTTTTTTGTTACATATCCCCCCCCCCTTTCTGCTTGTTCTTGCTGTGTTCATTTTTGCGCTCTTCTGTGTCTGCTTTGTCTCCCCCCGTTGCGGTGACGTGCCGAGTCAGCTCACCACACAGGCAGCCTGTCCCGCTCGTGGGCAGCTCTGCTCTGCTCGTGGTCGACTCTGCTCTGCTCGCGGGCAACTTGCCCTGCCCGTGGCGGCTTTTTGCCCTGCCCACGGCGGCTCTGCCCCGCCCACGGTGGCTTGCCCTCTCAAGGCGGTCTGCCCACTCGGAGAGGCCCCAGGAACCGAACCCGGGGCCTCCCATGTGGTGAACTGGTGCCCTATCCACTGGGCTACAGCCAGCCCCAAATAAATCTTAAAAAAGAGAGAAATGGATGTTGGTTTGAACCTCTAAGTTGTGATCATTTATTTGAGCAGCAATAGAAAACCAGTGCAAAGGCCAAACTGTGCTCTGGTACCCCGAATTCCATTCCCTTTCACCTTCTCAAGGACACTGCTTCTGTAGCTATTCCCTCTCTCTCCAGCATCCTCTATTTATCCTGCATTGGCTCATTCCCCTCAAGTCACAGGCAGGCTATAATGTCACCCTGTTGAAAAATCCTCTCTTTTATTCCACATTGTCCTCCAGTTACCACCTATTTCTCCACTTCGCTGCATCGCAAAAGTCCTCTAAAGAGTTGTCTCTATTTGCTGTCTTATTCATTGGTAATTCATGTTGTCGCCGCCCCCAAATATATTCAGAACTTACTAACTTCTACAGTGGGCCCTAATGTAAACTAAACTATGGAATGTAGTTAATAATAAAATTATAATCATATTAGTTTATCAGTTATAACAAATGTACCACAATAATGCAAGATATTTTTTTAAAAAAAGAATTTAGCCACTTCTTCTCACCTGTCCTGCTACTGTCCTCATCTTTTATTAGCCCCAATGACTTCCCACTGCAAGCAGAATAAAATCCCTGTTCCCTACTTTGATTTACAAGGACCTCTGGGGGTAGGCCACTGCCTATTTCTTTTTTAATCTTAAAATATGTATATATTGGGAAGCAGATGTGGCTCAAGCAATTGGGCTCCCATCTACCATATGGGAGGTCCAGGGCTCGATTCCCAGGGCCTCCTGGTGAAAGGGAAGCTGGCCCACACAGGAGTGCTGGCCCATGCAGGAGTGCTGGCCTGCGTGGAGAGCTGGCACAGCAAGATGACACAACAAAAAAAGAGACACAGAAGAGTGACAAGAAGAGATGCAGCAGAACAGGAAGCTGAGCTGGTGCAAGAGATTGAGTGCCTCTCTCCACTCTGGAAGATCCCAGGATCGGTTCCTGGAGCCACCTAAAGAGAAGACAAGCAGGCACAGAAGAACACACAGCAGACAGCGAGCACAAAACAATGGGGGGAGATAAGTAAATCTTTTTTAAAAATTATTGAGGTAACATGTACACAACATAATATTTTACATTTTAATTACCTTCAAGTGGTATTAATCACATTTACAATGTTGTGTTGCCATCATCACCATCCATCACCAAAGCTTTTTATCACCCCATACAGAAACTCTGTATCCTTTAAGCATTAACTCCCTGTTCCCCATTCCCACCCCTGGTACCCTGTACTCTACTTTCTGTCACTATGAATTTGCATATTCTAGGTATTTCATTTCAAGTGAGATCATGCAATATTTGCCCTTTTGTGTCTGGCTTCTTTCACACAACATGATGGATCCAAGGTTCATTCATGTGTAGCATGGAACTGCATTCTTTTTTTAAAGTTAATTTATTTTTATATTAATGTTACACATTACTCAGTTAACACAAGACAGCAACTACAATAATAGTAAATCTGCTTTAGTCAGTGGTTATACACTCCCATATTTTTGTTCATTTCTCAATCTTGAAGGATTTGGGACGATGTCCACTCTGACTGCTTCAGGCTGAGAAGGGGTATAAATATTATGGGGTAGATGAATGGAATTGTTTTTGCTTATAATTGAAGGTATCTCCTTGCTTTGGGGTTGGGACTGGTCCATCATCATCATTTTGTTACTTGTCCAGGGCTGGAGAGTAGGAGTTGGTCTCATACCTGTTGGGTTTTAGGGCTCAACTGGCATAGGAACTGTCTCTGAAAAATGTACTTAACAGGTAAATTGGAAATTATAGGTTCAAATAAAAGAATGAGAAGAATCACAATTAGAGGATTTTTACCTAAGTATAACTATGTTATATTGGAGAAGTAGCTTTTCATATATTCCTAGATAGTGCCTGCTGTATAGGTGTTGATTTCGTGTCTTTGTAGCTTGCCTAAAGTGTCTGGATGTCCCTAGGGCCCTCAGGAGCACTTTTGTTTCTGGCTTTGTCTACTGTGGCAGTTTGTGAAGTCTGTCTGAGACCTGCATAAGCATAACCTCTGGAATGACCTCCCAACTTATTTAATATTTCCACTTTTGATGCACTTCTTCATATGCATTGCTGATTAACACTTTGTAATAATCCCTTGATGCCAGGGAGGCTCAACCTTGGGAGTCATGTCCTATGTCGGTAGGGAGGTAGTGAGTTTATTTTCAGTGTTTGGCTTAGTGTTAGTCCATGTCTGAGTAACAAGGCAGTTTTCAGGAGGCAACTCTTAGGTATTAATTACAATTAGGCTGAGTTTCATTATTACTGGAATAAGGTTCATAAGTAAAATCATTAAGATCGAGGTCTTGGCTTAGTAGCCTATTTTCCTTTATCAGGCAAGACTTATATGTTCTGGAGCTTCCGGCCATCTTAGTTGAGAAAGCAGTAGGCCTTCCTCAAGAGTGATGTTTAACATTTTGCTAACTACTGTGCGGGCTTCTACCTATCCAGAAAACACATCTATGAAAACAAGACTACATTTATTTATATCCTCTAGAAGTATATAGTTATATAATGTTCAAGCTGTCTAAAAGGCCTTGTCTGTCTAGACACCTGGCCATGTAAAACAGTATAACTTACAGGAAAATTTGGTTGTTTCTGTGACATATAACTTTTTTCTAATAATAAAATAGGCAACATTCCCAATCCCCCCCCCCCACATTGTTGACACTTAACGTTAGTGTGGTACCTCTGCTATACTTAATGTAAAAATGTTAAAATATTGCTGTTAACTGTGGTCCATATTTTGCTTTAGGTGTATTTTTCTCAATATGCCACCCTATTATTAACACTCTATACTAGTGACATACTTTCATTTTAGATCCTGAAAGAATATTTTTATATTTATATTATTAATCCCAATCCTTGCCCACCACAGGGTTCACTGTTATATAATCCCATGTTTTATCCTCTAGCTTTCCTTCTAGTACCTCCCCCTTCAACCACACATACCCACATACCTGAGCGCTGCCATCTGTACTCACAGTATCGCACTACCATCACCTCTGTCCACCCCCAAACCAAGACAATCAACATAATTATTAATTCTTTACAGATTAAGTATCAGCTCCCCCTTCTCTCCTCCATTCTATCACCTGGTAACTATCTTCTGGATTCTCCCTCTATGAATTTGCTTATTATAATTAGTTCATATTAGTGAGATCATACAATATTTCTCCTTCTGGGCTTGGCTTATCTCACTCAACCTAAGGTGCTGAAGGCCCATCCACATTGTTGCATGTGTATTTCATTCCTTCTTACACCTGAATGATATTCCATCGTATGCATATGCCACATTTGTTTATCCATGCATCTATTGATGGTCATTTGGGGTGTTTCCATCTTTTAGCAATTGTGAATAGTGCTGTTATGAACATCAGTGTGCATCTATCTGTTTGTGCCCCTGCTTTCTGTTCTGGGTATATAACTAGTAGTGGGATTGCTGGCTCTAATGGCAATTCTATATTTAGCTTCCTGTGGAACCACCACATTCTTTTTTACATGTCTTTCAGTTTCCTATGCTGCCCAAGCAAATACCATGTCATGGGCTGACTTAAACAATGGGAATTTATTAGCTTACAGTTTTGAGGCTAAAAGAAAGCCCAAATCAAGGTGTCATCGAGGCAAGGCTTTCTTGCTGATGACTGTGGCATTCTGGAGCTGGCTGCTGGTGATCCTTGGTCCTTAGCTTGAAATGACAAGGGACATGGTGGTGTCTCCTGGTCTCTCCTTTCTCTTCTGGATTCCATGGATATTCAGCTTCTGGCTGCTCCCTCTGTGGCTTTCCCTTTCTTTGAATTTTATTCTTCTTAAAAAGGACTCCAGTTATAAAGATCCATCCTGATTGAGTTGTGCCACACCATTAACTGAAGTAACCTTATCAAAAGGTCCTACTTACAATGGCTCCACACCCATAGGAATGGATTAACTTTAAGAACATGTTTTTCTGAGATATGTACAGTTCGAAACCACCACAACAACTGAATAATATTCCTTGTACTTGGCAGTTGCCAGTTTGAGTACAGTGTGTCTGGGCATGGTTCCCTTCAAGTTTATCCTTATTAAGGTTCATTGGGCTTCTTGAATGTGTACATGCTTGTCTTTCATTAAATATGGGAGATTTTCTGCTGTTATTTCTTTGAATATTCCTTCTGCCCCTTTCTCTCTTTCTTTTCCTTCTGGGACTCCTATAATGTGTATATATATATATATATATATATATGGTATGCTTGATGATGTCCCACAGGTCTCTTAGGCTCTTTTTACTTTTTTTTAAAAGCAAATCAATTTTATTGATACATATTTCTTTTTACTTTTTTTCATTCTTTTTTTCTTTCTTCTCCTCAGCCTGAATCATATCAATTGTTTTATCTTTAAGTAAACTGAATCTTTCTTCTGCCAGCTCTAACTGCTGTTGAAACACTCTAGGGAATTTTTAAAAAAATTTCAGTTATAGTGGTTTTCAACTCCACTGTTATGTGCCTTTAAACAACCTCTATCTTTTTATTGAGATTCTCATATTGTACATTCATCATTTTCCTGATATCCTTTAGTTCTTTCTCTGTGCTTTCCTTATCTCTTTGAGCATATTGAAGTCATTTTATAAAAGTCTTTTTCTGGAATGTCCAAAACCTTGTCTTCTTCATTGATGGTTTCTGAAATTTTATCTTTTTCCTTTGGAAGGGCCATCACTTTCTGTTTCTTTGTCTTGTAACTTTTTGTTGCACACTGTACATTTGTATATTTTAATGTGTTAACTCTGGGACATAGTCCCTGAGCTGTAAATAGAGTATAGATCTATTTACACCTCTCCAGGGAGGGAGTAGGAAAGGGGCCAGCAAGACACCATGAGTTTCTTCTACCAGTTTTAAGGTGCATTTTCTCAACTCTGCATTGACTTGGTTACTGCAACCCTTTAACTGTTTTCCAGAATTTTGAGGAAGATGGCTGTGCCAGTTTTTGCTGGTTTTTCAAAGATTTTTTTGGGGGAACAGCACCTTGCAGGATCTTATGCCACCATCTTGGTTTACTGGAAATCTGTTGTATGGATATATCACATTTTGTTTATCCATTCATCCTTTGATGGATACTTGGGTTGACTCCACCATTTGGCTACTGTGAGTAATGCTACTATGGACAGTGGTGTGTAAGTATCTGTTTGAATTCTTGTTTTCCATTCTTTAGGGTATGTCTGCCTACTTCTTGTCCTCACTGTCCACTCTCCTCTTTGCTCACTAATTTCTTGCCACCCTGACCTTTCTCTTCCTCAAACACTCCAGTACCTTCCCACTTCAGGGCCTTTGCACTTGCTGTTCCCTCAGCCTGGAACACTGTTCCCTCATATCTTCATATGGCTTCCTCCTGATCATCAAAGGCCACCCTAGTGAAGGTAACAGTCCCCATCATTCTACACCGTGTTATTACATTAAATTTTTCTCAGGATATTTATCACTACCTGGAATTATCTTAATTTTAAATTTAGGTCTTTATTAAATATGGTCTCCAACTACATGTGAGCTTCAAGAGGGCATTCACTGCTGTGTCCCTGACACCTATGCCTGGCACCTAGAGATGTTTAATAAAGACCTGTCAGTTTTGCTGACTAATCTCCTGTAGGTCCAACCTCATCCATCTCTCCAGGGTTGTCTGCTTGATGCTAGTCTCTGCCTTTCCTTGCCACTCCACTGCTCATCATGCTTTTGTGGCTCCCCAGTGTCTTCAGGATAAAATTCACAGAGGCATCCTTGGACATCCTTTGCCATCTTTCCCAGTCTCATCTGTCATTTCTTCCTGACATGAATCTTCATGCTGTTTACCCTTATGCCCCACCCCACATGCTGATTCCTGCCTCTCTACCTTTGCCTCTTCCTGGATCCATCCCCTAACCTTTGCCTGGCAGACTCCATTCTTTAAGATTCACCTGCAATGTGACCTCCTCCAGGAAGCCCTCCCTGGTCTCCCCTTACCCCTCAATCCAAGTCAGTGGTACTTCTATTTGTGTGTCTGCCTCTCCTTCAGGAGCCCAGCAGCAGCTTGGTAGCCCTTGGCACTACATGGGGGTATAATAGATGTTTGTTCACAGAGCAAGTGAGTGACTGAAAGTCGGTCAAGGCTCTAAGATGATTTCAAGTGCTGCATGCCTGTGGCATTAAATAACAGGACCCACTGTGAGAGAGTCACTTCTTTTCCATCCCCTGACCTGAAAGGGAAAGCCTCAATTTAGTGATTGTATTATTATAGGGCAGCTGCTTAGTAAAACCCTTATTTGGGGGCCTGGGGCCCTTTGATATCTCCCCAAAACAATTTTTCCTTCTCAACGAACTCAGAGAGGATTAAAAGATGAAGACTATTATCTAATGATTTTAGCAAGGTCCAGCACAGCCTGTGCACCACCAGGGAGTAAAATGAGTGCCTTCTTATCCATCCCCACCTCACCCCCACTCCCCACTTCTGGAAGCAGAAACCTGGTTTGCTGGTTCTTTGAAAACACATGTCTCTATAAATAAAGGTACTTGTTCAGACCCAGGCTTTTGAGTATCCTACCTGGCTTTCAAAACAGGTTTTGCTTTTTATTAGCTCAGTGACCATAAGCAATATTCTCAAGCCTCTCCCTGCCTCAGTTTCCTCATATGTAAAATGGGGAAAATAAAAGAATCTGCCTCCCGTATGGCTGTGAGTTTTGAATGGGACTTAGAGTAGTGAGTGCCTACCCAGTTATTGTCAGGGGATAAAAAAGGAGCATGACCCCCTCTTATCTGGCTCTGGTGCCGGACAATTTCTGTCTCATTGTGATTTAAAGGGTCAGACACAGTCTAGCTTGGTACAGGGAGGACCCCCAGCTTCAGCAGCCTGGAAATACCTGCCCTTTTGACCTCTCACCGACCTTACTTGTTCCCTCAGATTCAACAACTTTATCTGGTCAGAAGTAAATCTCATGGTTTTATTTTCTGTGAAATTATTGCGAGAAGGCTATGCTACCATCTCGGAATGGCAAGTGAGACTGCTTCTCAATTAAAGGAGAGGCTTTTACACAAGTTTAAAAAGTGAGCTGGTTCTAAGAAAAATGTTAGATAATAGTACAGTTGGTGGGAAGATATGGCTAATATTCAAAGAGTGGTTATTCAAATGAGTTAGATTTGGGATTCCTCATGCGTGATTTTGAGGTCCTTTTCATACCCTTTGACATTCATTCCTCCATTTGGTGAGTGCATTCGCCACCTTGTGACAATGGTGGGAAACTACAGGATATTTTTTGTGGTGGTTGGAGGGGGGTGTGGGTGACAATTTAAGGTCAATGTAATGATTTTGATGTCAGAAGGTAAGAGGAAGGGGACATTCATTGGTGTAGGGACATGAAATGCCCGCTTCCCCCTCTCACTAGTTATTTGTGTAGATTGCTGGAAAGGGTAGGGTGGAATTGGCCAGCAATCCATCCTGGAAGATTCCGCTATAGTGCACACAGGACCCTAGGCTTAGTGATCATTAACCTGCGTAAATGCTGCCTCACATGTACTGGGAACCCATAAGATTCCCCCTGTATGTACTCACTGTTAATCATTTACTAGGCTATGTGCACCCTCAAGCTGCTCTGTGCATTAGCTAGACCCCCTCTTTGTGCTGTCTAGCCATATATAATTTTTGTTTCCCTGCTGTATGGCACAGTAGCTACCCAACCAGCCGTCATTGGGACATGTGAGTAAATTAAATGGCGTGACTGCTGCTGGCCTACCCATGTGGTTTCTTTGGAATATCAAAGTATTTGGTTGGCCTTCCCGGGGCTTAACCTTCCTATGTTACAGTTGGAATTTTTCAGAAAAAAAAATTTTAGTGAGTTGCAACCATTTCCACAATCCCAAAGAATCCCTTCTAGAAAAAAGGCAAAAGAGTGGTAGACATGGAAGCTGTTGACAAATATTCGGTTCTCCTGTTTTCTTGAAATGTGATAGGATTTATACCCCTCTATCTCTCACCCACTCAGGACTGGCTTCAGGGACATGTGATCATTGCAAATGCACAGGGGGACCCCTGTGCCTGGTTTCTTCATCCCTCCCTCCCTCCCTTTCTCTATTTCTATACCAGGGATGGAGCCCAGGACCTCATACATGGGAAGCAGGTGCTCAACCACTGAGCTACATCCGCTCCCCAATGAGAGTTGGTGTTTTTTTAATTTGTTTGTTTGTTTTGTTTTTAGGAGGTACTGGAGATTGAACCTAGGACCTCATATATGGGAAGCAGGTGCTCAACCACTTGAGCTACAACTGCTCCCCTCCTCCACTTTTAAAACTATATGGAATATGAAGGTTTATTTAGAAAATGAGTACATTTTTAAAACCAGGTTACACAGATGCACTTAATGTAAGAGTACCTTCTGCAAAAATAGTTTATATAATACTAAGAAATGCAAGGAACATTCTATACAAACTATACAGAATATGAAGTTTTATTTCAGAAAAGGGTACTTTCTTTTTCTTTCTTTCTTTTTTTGGAACAACATGAAGTAGGAAATTTTTTAAAAAACCACTATGATAAGGTGAGAGAGAGACTGCAGAGGAAAGCAAAAAGCTTTCCATCTACCTTTACCTGACTTTTGAACAAGGGACCCTATATTTTCATTTCACACCAAATTATATAGCTGGTCCTGCTCCCCACCCTGTGAAGTTAGGCAAGATCATATGACTTGCTTTGGCCAATGAAACTTGAGCAGAAGTGATGTCACATGTCACTTCTGAGAGGTGACTGTAAGAGGGAACATGCAATTCACCTACCCTCTCCCCTGCTGTGGTGATGGTGGATGCATGTGTTGAGATGGCACCTCCTTCAGCCTGGGTCCTTGAGTGACAACCATCATCAGAGGCCCCTTGGACCACTTGTCAGATGTGCAGTGTGAGTGAGAAATAAACTCTCCTTGTGTCAAGCCACAGAGAAGTTTTTGTTGTTACTGCAGCAGAAGCTAGCCCATACTGACTAATGTAAGGAATCACTGCTATATGACTGTTTCTGTTTATTAGATAGTCCTGGACACACAATGTGTTAGTCTGCTAGGCTGATGAAAGCAGTATGCCAGAAATGGGTTGGCTTTTATGATAGGGACTTATGGGATTACAAGCATACAGTTCCGAGGCTAAGAAAAATGTCCAAATCAAGGCATCATCAGGTGTTGCTTTCTCTCCAAAGATTGGTTGCTGGCTCCTCTGTCAAATGGCAAGGCATATGATGGCATCTGCTGGTCTCTTTCCTCCTCTGGGTTTCATTGCTTTCAGCTTCCTGCTTCCATGGCTTTCTCTTTCTTCATCTACATTTCATTCTTTTATAAAGGACTCTAGTAAAAGGATTAAGACCCACCCTGGGCCATGTCTTACTGAAGTAACCTAATCAAAAGGTCCCACCTATAATAGGTTTACATCCACAGGAATGGATTAACTTTAAGAACATAATTTTCTGGGGTCCATAAAGCCTCAAATTATCACAAACAAAAAAACAGATTGTGTGTGTGTGGTCTATGGGGGAAGTACACTGAAGTCCCAGAAATAACTGCAGACTTGGGGCCTGGAAGTCCAGGGATCCAGCTCCCAAGATGACTTTGGGAAAGTCCCTACAATCTTGGCCCCACCTACTTCATGTGGCTACTGTGAGGACCCAGTGGGGTCTGGCAGGTGAAGGTGTTTCATACACTGTGGGAATTAGAGCAGCAATGGGCACGGCTCACCTGTATTTTATAGAGACTTGGAGCCACTGGATAATCTCTGTGGTATGTTTGCTGCTGGATCCTGGGTAAGGAATGTGACGCCCAAACATAAGACTTTCCTAGAAAATGTGGAGGTGGTGGGGAGAAAACCCCATACCTGGTTTCTGTTGGCCAGAGACGTGGATACTGCCTTTGGTCCCCTGCCCTGAATTTTCTTCCAGGGCCATTCCATGGTGCCCCCACAACTTCTCACCCTGGGGTGGCCTGGGGCCAGATTCCATGAGGCTGGGAGCAGAGGGCTGAACTACGGCCAAGGCAGGTGCTTGGGTCCCTCCTGGCAGTTGGAGAGTGTCCTGGTTTGAGTCTTTTGTGGACCCGATAAAATTTTGTTCTTAGACTAACCCAATCTGTACATTATTTTATGTACATTTTATTATTTTATGTATTATTTTATTATTTTATGTAATCTGTATTTTATGTAGGACCTTTTGGTTAGATTCAGTTAAAGGACTTTTGGTTAGATCACTTTATTTGATCACTTTAGGGCCTTTGATTGGACTGTCAGTGAGGCATGACCCAGGTTGGACCTCCTCTCTGTTGCTGGAAGTTTATACAATCAAAGAACTGAAAGCAGAAACACAGAGACAGACAGCTGCCATTTTAACCCTGTCATGTGAGAGAGAGGACTGCAGGAAAACAGAGAAACCCTGAGAGGCTAAGAGAGAGGCCAAGAGAAACCCTGAGAAGCTAAGGGAGAGGCCAGAGGCAGGTATCAGTGGCAGGAGCCTGGGACCTGACCAACAGCCAACCTTTGGTGAGAAAGCATCTCTGATGATGCCTTGATTTGGATATATTCGCAGCCTCGGAACTGCAAGCTTTTACCCTAATAAATCCCCATTATTTTTGCACTGGCAGCTTTAGCAAACTAAAACAGAGAGGCCCCAGCCTCTTCCCCCTGGGCCAAGAGGAAGGCCACCCAGGGTACAAGTCAGCTAGGCTCACGTCAAGGCCAACTCCATGGCCAAGACAGCTAAGGGTTCCTTCTGCATCCATTCTCCCTTTCTTCCTTTAAATAATATTAGCATTTGCTGGGCACTTGGCTGCCCAGCTAGAGACTTCGAGTCCCAGCCAACATCGTCCATCAATGTGGTTCATGTCATCCTATCAGCAGATGAAAGAAGAGATGTGGGCCACTTCCGCCCTTGGAGCTGGAGTAGCTGCCCTTTCCCTCCCTCAGCCCTTCTTGCTGTGGGCTGGGATGGTAGTGAACTGGCTTCTACCACGTGATGAATGACCACACTCCAGGGAAGGGCAGAGCAGCAAAATGGATGGACCACAGGGAGCAGAGCTGACTTTATTAGGGCAGTTTGCCACTACTAAGCCAGACCTCAAACCCTTAGCAAGCCTGATGTTGCCTAGCCAGAGGCAGCTGGCAGG
>PVKH010030324.1:0-12510 GCA_004027955.1 Chaetophractus vellerosus | reverse complement strand
AAATCTTTAAAAAAAAAAAAAAAGAATATGGTATTGCAGGGGAAAAATACAACTTATGTAACTTATAGACCACAGTTAACAGTAATATTGTAATATTTTTGTAGTAAAGGCAAATGAGGTACCATATCAATTCTAAGGGTCAAAAAAAAAAAGAATATGGGATTTAGTTTTATGAGATGTGAATATGATCAAGCTTTCTTTTCTTCCCTTCTTCACTAACAAGAGGATCTTGTCTGTATCATTTAACCAATCTGTGCTCATTTATTCATCTTTCAGAACACTGGAGAAACAACTGAGTTTATTTTAGGATTAAATAAGGTAAATGTGCCTGGAAAGGATTTTTTATAGTAATGCTTCCATAATTTGTTAAACTGTCTTTTGACTTGTTTTATTTTTTGAAGCTGAAATAAAGTTACCAAAAAACAAACAAACAAACAAAACCCGAGACTAGGCATTTAGCACAGGTATTTTTCAGCAAACAAAATTGATTATAACATGGAATTTCATCAAAACTCACCAGAATCATATAAACTATTGGCTGACACCATGGAGGGTATAGATTCTCTTCCATCATCAGACCTCTGCTGGATTCCACTGTCATTATTTTTCACTATTTTAAAGAAAAATCAGCTAGTGATTAAAGTTCACATCATTTAGAAAAAATTACATCCCACAAACAACAAGATTTTAAAATAAGCTCTTACATGTTATGTACTCAGCCACCACCAGTAGGATATATTAAATACTTTTGAAAACTTAGCTTATCAAGATAGGAATCATCAAAAAGCCTGAAAATAAACTTATTTTCAGAGGTGTTAACACCACTCATAACCCCATTATATTCCAGGGGTAGTAAAAAGCTGAATTTATTGTATGACTGCAAGTAATATGTAATTCTGAGACAATGGGTAACATCTAGAGAAATGGCCACACTGCACAATGACCACTGGCACAGACTTGGAATGTTCCACAACAGTACTTACTACTACGCAGTTTTGAAGAAGTATCAAAGTAGGAGAAGAGTGAATCTAGTTCATCAGGACAGAACAGAGACTCCCGCCTGGCCTCGTCGCTATTTACAGCAACCACTGAGGACATGCAAGTTAGCAAAGCACAAAGCAGGCAGTAAGAAGGGAAAAGGGTAGGAAAAGACGTTATTGGGACAAATTTTAGAGGAAAAATAGGAAGGAAATTAAGGTGGTTAATCAGGGCTTTCAGGCATGATAGATTTATAATCCCCATCTCTATTTGCATTTAAACAGTTTTAATCCTTCGAATATACACATTACCTAGTAATTTGAATTATCATGGCACTATTCAAACTTAACTGTTTTAAAGAAATAGAAATTCAATATTTCCTTAAATTATGTTGAAGGAAGTAGATTTTTAGCATTTAAGAAGCCTACTTGACTATTAATTCAGAGATTATAAAAATGACTATCAGCTTAAGAAAATATTAATATAGACAACAAGTAAGTTCTAATACCTGAACTTTGGGCAGATGCTCTGACTTGGTCACCTGGTCCAAGCTTAGGAATGCTCAGTCTCTTTTCTTCACAACTTTTGGAGACAGTCTTTTTCTCCTGCTCAGAAGGTGATGATGATATAGAATATTTATCCACAAATTTCCTCTCCACATATTTTGCTCTGATATATGCCTCTTTCTCCTGTCTGGCATAGATAAAAATGTCATGACATAGTGCTTAATACTTTAGCAAAGCTAATACTTTTGAAAAGAAGCCATTATATGTTCAATATTTTCAAAGAAAGTCACTAAATAGTGATTAAAACTAAATTTGTGATATTATATAGCATATTTTGTTTCCAAATATTATGAACTATGATTACATATTCAAAGAAATACATATAACTTAACTGAAAAATTACAAGTATTAACATAGCACACTTTTATTCACTTAAATTCTGTTCAGTTCTTTCTACTTATTCTCTCATGCTTTTTATAGAATGAAAAGCACTATAATCAAGAAGACTATATAGGTAAGTGGATGTGGCTCAAGCAGTTGAGGACCTGCTTCCCACATGGGAGGCCCGAAGTTCAGTTCCCAGTGCCTCCTAAAAAAATACAAAAACAAACAACAAGCAAAACAAATGAAAAAACAAAACAAAACAAAAAAACAAACACAACTCAGGGGAGCCAATGTGGCTCAGTGGTTGAGCCGGCTTCCCACATATGAGGTCCCATTCCCTGGCCTCTAATACCTAAAAAAAAAAAAGAAGAAGACTATACAAATTTATAGAAAGTAACTTTACTTTCATTTTTACTCAAAGAATAAATAACATCAAAAACTGGTAAGCATAATTGCTTTCTTAAGACAACTACTTTAAATCAATGTAGTATTCTTAATATTAAGAAAAAATAAATATTAAAATTAAAATTTAGATTTATGATACAACCAAAAAATGCCAAATCTATTCTACACTTTTTTTTTTAAACTTCTAGCCTTTTTTTTTTTTTTTAAGAAGGTACCGGGGATTGAACCGGGGACCTTGTACATGGGAAGTGGGCGATCAGCCACTGAGCTATATCCGCTCTCCTACTTATATCCTTTTAAGATGCTGAGTTCTCTGGCTAAAATAGAAGGGTATTTCAAGGTTTGAAATTACTCATATAGCCCTGTATTAGCAAATAAATAAGAGCTGGATTCAAGTGATATTAGTTTAAAGAGCAATAATTTTAAAATAGTATTGATTATATATATATATAAAATCAAATATAAAATCCCAAGACAGAAATATGGTAAATAAAAGTTAAAACTAAAAATAAAGACACATAAAGGCTAAAAACACCAACACCAACAAAAAGTAATTATGGGGGCCGGCTGTAGCCCAGTGGATAGGGCACCGGTACACCACATGGGAGGCCACGGGTTCAGTTCCCGGGGACCTCTCCAAGCGGGCAGACTGCCTGAGAAGGCAAAGCCACCGTGGGCGGGGCAGAGCCGCTGTGGGCAGGGCAAAAAGCCGCCACAGGCAGGGCAAAGCTGCCACGGGCAAGGTGAGCCGCCTGCGAACGGAGCAAAGCCGCCTGCGAACAGAGCAAAAGCCGCCTGGGAACGGAGCGGGGCAAGCCACCTGTGCAGTGAGCTGACTCGGCGTGTCGCCGCAGTGGGGGGAGACAAAGCAGACATAGAAGAACACACACAAAAAATGAACACACAGCAAGAGCAAGCAGAAAGGGGAGGGATATGTAACAAAAAATAAAAAAATTAAAAAAAAAAAAAAAGTAATTATGTACCTGAAGGCACTAATTCTTTCCCGCTTCTTTGGATGAGCCTCCAAAGATAGAATTGGAAGTATAATTTCAAACACAGCAATTAAGCACTCTCCCCTACCATAAATTTTTCAACTCTGATTCTTTAACATCATAATATCATGCATGAAATATGTGACTAACAAATATTTGCTGAAGAAAACTCAAGCAACATAAAATTATTCATTGTAGGTACTAGAAACTTGATTCTTGGAGACATTTCTTTTAAACAGATAGTCACATTTTAAAGCCTACCACAAAGAGAACTTTGTTCTACTGTAATTGCTAAGAGCTTTTACATTCCTATGTAGAGTCTTAATTTTAAGATTCTCTCTCACCTGCAGACTATAATTGATTTTATCTTCTCAATAAAATATGACTATCTAGTTAATATAACTACAAGAGATAACCATATTTGAACAGAATCAGTAATGATCTCTTCTAAATACTTATCCTCCTTTATCAGTATTATATAGTAATTATAATGAAATAACATCATAGCTATATTCCTGGTAAGAAAAAAAAGGTGACACATTAAGACAACTGAAATAGTACCTTTGTCCTGGTTGTGGTTTTTTTATTCCCATTTTTTCCACTTTTGCTTCATAAACTCGATTTATAACATCATTCCCCAACTCACACATAAGCTGGCAGGAAAACAGAAAAAGAAGCCATACATTTCTAAAGATACTATAAAGTCCTTAGTTCTCAAAAAAAGTAAATCTAATTCCTTGGGCATATTACACAATTTCTAATTCCAGAAAGAAGTGTAAAATTAAAACAAAATGAGTCAAGGATTGGGAGCAATATCATCATCTTGACATTCTACACCAGACTACACCTCCTGTAAGATTACTTCTCCTATAAGTTTCTACTGATTACTCTATCTGTATGTCCAGTAAAGAAAGAACAATAACAATAAAGCATTACCTATAATAAAAGGTGCAGTAACTTGTCTTCACTAGTTTTAGTACAGTTAAAAGTAATAAGGTAAGTTATAAATTAAATATGCATTCTTTAGCAGTTTTCTCTTCACTGTCTTCCAATTCTTACAAGTATTCAAGTCCATAAAATTTACAACGTTGTTGAAATTAATTTTGGATTTCACCTTCTCCTTGGAGTGTATCTCCATATGACAAACAATTTCCCCATTATATGTTCTGAAATTTTTTAGACTCCATGTTTCCTCTTCATCAATCCATTCATCTCTTTAATTCAGTTTAAGCTCTCTTCACCTCACTAATTAATTATATCTGTAGCCTGTCAGCTAAACTTATTGCTTCTAGTCACTCCCAATTCCAGGCTGGACCATTAGACCAAACACGCTAACTATACCAAGATGTGAATCCCATCAAAACCATTTTCCTGACAAATCATATTTGGGTAAAGGAAAGACTGGATGCACATTGGGATGACATAACTGGAAGTTGCAGAGAACAGAGGTTAAGTGGTTGAGACATGTGAGTTGGTGGGAGAGGGAGAAGGCTTGGGCTGAGAAAGAAAGAGGATAAAAGTGCTATCTATACCCAAGAACAAGAGCAAAGTCTGGAGAGAGCATTCTCTGAGAGTATAGACTAGGCAGGCAGGAGAGAATGTTTTTCATTTCTCCTCTCTTCCTTGGTAATAAGCCCCTTCAGATTCCCTTGCTTCTACCACATTCTTCTTGTTTTCATGATTTCCTTTCCTTGTTTCTATTACCTCTCCCTCTCTCCCTCTTTCTCTCCCGTGTTCCTTCCCAAAGCCGTATTAGATATCTCTTATACGATTTAAATATACTATTGTCTTCTCTGAAGAATTATCTCCAGTTTTATATACGATAATTTTTCACTTTTAAAGTAAAGGTACTAAATATTCTTTTTCACAAACAACCCCTTCCCCCTCATCCTCCATACCCTCTAATCTGCTTTTCATCTCTGTGACTATGCTACATTTAGTCATCTCTTATAAGTGATATCACACAATATTTGGACTTATGTGCCTTGCTTATTTCACTCAGCATAATATTTTCAAGTTCTTCCATGTTGCAGCATGTCTTGTAACTTCATTTTTTCTTATAGCCAAATAATATTCCATTGTGTGTATGTACCACATTTTGTTTAACCATTCTTTTGTGGATGGATACTTGGGCTGTTTACACCTTTTGGCTATTGTTAATAATGCTGCTATGAACACTTGTGGCTACAAATTATTATAGTAGCTTTTAAAAAAAGTCTTGCATTAATACCCATCACTGGATGAGAACTGGTGACAGATCAATCTTATTTACCATAACAATAAATCTCATATATTTAACATTATATCGATATATTTTTAACATTATGTCTCTATATATTTCATAATTATAAAATATTAAGTTTGAGGTACAGAATCTAGGAAACACAAGCATGTAGGAACCCTGGTTTCCTTAAGAGAGTGAAGTGATGTGCAGTTAGGAAAGCTACATGAAATGTGCAATTTAAAAAACCAGTTATGAAAACACCAGATGTGCCTAAACAGCCTCAGATATGTTCTTTTTTTTTAAATTTTTTATTTATTTTTTTATATATCTATATGTATTTTTAGGATACATTGATTACATAAATGTTACACAGAGATTCCAGGAGTACCCATATGCCAGCTCCCCACCCCTCCCTCAGATATGTTCTGATACAATTTAGTTCAATTTAAGCACGTGAAATTCATAGATTTGTAAATCAAGATTTTAAAATCCTCAGACAGTTTATGTGAAAATATGAAATGTTTCAATGCAAAAATTTATTTTACCTTTAAAAGTTCAGGCTCCCAGGTGTCTAAAGTTAAAGATCGTACTTTTGAAAAATGAACTCCAAGACTCCTAAGTGGAAAAAAAACTGCATTAAGTTATAAAACTACCAAGTCTCTGCTCTATTTGAAAATGTATGCAAATTCTTCTTTTTAAATATGACATAGTCTCTAATATAGCTCTCAAAATAGATATAAATAAGAATAGATTTTTCTGTTTAATAACAAATGGTGAATGAAAGTCCTCAAAAGCACTTTACAAGCCAGAATTTTATTCACTTCATGAAAGGTACAAAGGGACAAACTGGCAGTTAAAAAAGATAAGTAGAAAGTCCCCTCTAAGCAATGGGACACAATAATTTACAATATGCATTTGTCAGAAAGGAGGAGGACCCACCGGTGAATCCCGGAGCACTCAATACATAGGGTAATGCCCAGGTTGATGCTGGCCCACCGCGGATCTGCAAGACCACAGTCACAACAGCTGGCATTGCCAGGGATACACTGGACTCGCTGCAGTGCACTTTCTCCTTTCAATAATTTCTCTTTTGACTCATTTCCAGATTCTAGGCTTCCTATGGATGGAGATGATTTCTTATCCAGCTTCTAAAATAATTAAAAATTATTTGTTTTAAAAAATATATATATATATATTAATACTAAACTGCATGCTACATGCTCCCAACAGAAGCTTCCAATCAAAAAGTTATTAAGGTTTTATATGGGCCTAAGCCAGGAACTGTTCTAGACAATGCAGATTATTCAAGATCAATGGGCTTTCAGTCCAGTGGGGAGAAACTTAAAAAATGTTGAAAAGTATACATAATAATATATAATGGAGATATGTACATGATATGAGGGCACAGAGAAAGAAGAATACTAGTTTCATGTGCAGGATAGGATACAGATGGGAAAAGACATGAAACTATTAAGACTCAAGAATAAAATATCACTACTTTGTACCAAGGTGTTCAATGAATGGTAAACAAATTGTTTTAATCACTGCAATAAACTTGAATAATTGGAAAAGGTATCGTCTTGCATAGCTAAATACTAAAGAAAAAATCAATTACATAATTCTAATGACAGAATGAATCAACAATAGAACACACCATGTCTAAAATCTCATGAAAACTAGGAAAAAAAGCAAAAGGTGGCAGATAGGCAAAAAGTTAATTTTTCAAGTGCACAAGCAAAGTCTATATCAATAATAGAGTATTTAATAAGCATTTATCTGTACATGGCAATACTGGCTGTGACAGTTTGATGTTTTTTGTGAATCCCAGAAAAGATCATGATCTTAAAATTAATTCATTCCTGTGGGTGTGGCACCCTCTGATTGCAATAGATTCAGTTAAGGGACCTTTGGGTCACATCACCTGATTAGATCACTTTAGGGCCTTTGATTGGATTACATCAGTGAGGCATGACCAAGGTTGGCTCTCTGCCCTCTTGCTGGGATCATATATAAACTGAGAACTGGAAGCAGAAACACATAGAAAGACAGCTGACATTTTGACCCTGCTATGTAAGAAAGAGGACTGCAGGAAGACAGAGAAACCCTGAGAGGCTGAGAGAAACCCCAGGAGGTTGTAATCAGTGGAGCAAGACCAAAGTGAGGAGAAGCCACCACTTGCTTTGCCACTTGGCAGGAGCCCAGGATCTGACCAGCAGCCAGTCTTTGGTGAGAAAGCATCTCTGATGATGCTTTGTTTTGGACATTTCACAGCCTCAGAACTATAAGCTTTTACTCTAATAAATTCCATTATAAAAGCCAACACATTTCTGGTATTTTTGCATCAGCAGTCTTAGCAAACTAAGACACTGGCTAAATATAAAGATACAGTCAGAAAAGTAAACAATTAATTAAAAATCTAGTCTATGAAAAGTCTTCTGGATTAAAACATTTTCAATCTTAACAAGTCAGCGTTTTAGGATATAATCACTAGAAATATAATCTGTCCCTTCTCTTGAATTTCCTGAAAGCTCAACTGCCATTAGGCCAGGCCGAGCGAATTAAGTATGGGGACACAGTATTCCAGTAAGAAGCATCTGAGCTTGAGCCAGGTGAGGAGGGATTTTGGATAGAAGAGCACCTCAGCACAGGTTGTTGAATCCCAAGCAGGATAAGGAGGTCTGCATAGGGAGGCAGCCCAGCATAGGAAGTAGGACTCTAAATAGGGAAAGGGTAGTATCTAAGTGGGAATCCTGCCTCATGTGAGATATCAGAGCTTGAGTAGGATAAGGGGGCACCATGTGTGGCTGGCAGGACAAGGTTGGGGGTAGGTGGCAGCAGAGACAGGATACTGGCTATATACAGGGGATTAACATGTTTATAAGAAAACATGTTAAAGGTAAATGGAAACCAGATTTCTCACTGCAGAATAAGGAGTTATATATATGGAAAAGGAGTAAATTAGAATGAACCCTGTGGTATTAATTAGAATTGGAAATACCAATAGACACACTAATAGTTTTCAATAGATGTTATGGTAATTTGAGGCTTTTATGGACCCCAGAAAGGTCCTGTCCTTAGAGCTAATCCATTGCTGTGGGAGTAAATCTATTGTAGGTAGGCCCTTCTTTTGGTTAGATAACTTCAGTAAGGTTTGACTCAGGATGGGTCTTAATCCTCTTACGGGAGCCTTTTATAAGCAGGATGATTATGGAGAGACAGAGAGAAAAGGCCACAGGAGCTCAGAGAGGAATCCACAGAAGCTGAAAGTCACAGATGGAGCAGCCAGAAGCTGAAAGCCACAGAGTTGGAGGAGAAAGCAAAGACTGGCAGACTGAGATAGAGGAGTCCAGAATCACCACTGCCAGTCTTTGGGGAGAGAGCATTGGCTGATGATGCCTTGGATCTGGACACTTTTTCAGCCTCAGAACTGTAAGGTTATAAATTAATAAATCCCCAATGCAAAAGCCAACCCATTGCCTTGGCAGCCTTTAGCAAACTAAAACAGATTAAATATATGTGTTTAAATGTATAACATATTCCCTAATCTTGGTTTCTAAATACCATTCTCCACCAAAAGGAACTAAGGGCTCTTTGGAGAAATGCTAATCCCAGGGCTGAAGCAGAGGAAAGGACAAGATGAATCTAAAACATTTTGTCAGCTGGAAAGTAAGAAAGCATCTGAAGAATAATGGGGTCATATCAAAAGGATACTAAAATCAAGGGCTCCTACTGGCCAAACTTGGTCAATTTGAGCTAAAACAAACAAACAAAAAACAACAACAACAAAACAACTATAATAGTATCAGATTATATAACACACTGAATAAAAATAGGAGTGCAGGGGGCTGGCTGTAGCCCAATTGGTAGGGCTCTGGTCTACCACATGGGAGGCCCCGAATTCGGTTCTCGGGGCCTCCTCGAGCGGGCAGACCACCTTGAGAAGGCAAGCTGCTGTGGGCAGGGCAACCTGCGGTGGGCAGGGCAAGCTGCCATGAGCAGGCAGGCCGCCGCACAGTGAGCTGACTCGGCGGGTCGCTGCAACGGGGGGAGACAAGAAGATATAGAAGAACGCAAAAATGAACAAAGCAAGAACAAGCAGAAAGGGGGGGATATATAATAAAAATAAATAAATCTTTAAAAAATTAGTGCATACCAACCCATTTAAATAAATAAATTCAAAGTTTGATGAGGAATCTTAATAGTTTCAAGGTACCCTCCCTGCAAAATATTACCAACAAAGGTTCAAAGAATAACTTTACAGTGGAGAAGCCTAGCAGACACTACCTTAATCAAGTGATTGACATTAACGTCACCAAATCAAAATCATGTACCACCTAAGAGGATGCAATCAGAAAAAACACAGCAATGTTTCTATAATATTTCTGCCAAAGATACATCATTTCATTAAGAAACATCAGATAAAAAAGTTCAGAGGCATCTTACAAAATAAGTGGACTGTAATCTTTAAAACTGTCAGGGTCAAGAAAGTTAAGTCAAGACTAAGGTACTCTATCTGACTGCAGGAGACAAAAGACATAACAACTAACTGCTACATGTGCTTCTGGACTAGATCTTTTTGCTGTAAATAAAATTATTGGGACAACTGTAAAATGGTGTATTAAGCTCACTGAGTTGGAGGGTGTAGCCGTTTGATGTAATTATGAATCCCAAGAATCGATATTGAATCATGCTTGTAAACTGATCTGTTAATCTGGGCGTGATTAAGTTTTGATTAGGGCATTGATTGGGCCACATCAGTAGGCCCTGGGTGGGTGGGGGAATCAAATATAAAAGGCAAGAGAGGGAGCAGATTTGAGGAGCAGTTTTGAGAAGCAGTTTTGATGTTGGAGAGAAGGCCCCGGGAGAAGAGAAGTGAGCCGTTTGCCTGATAGTCTACAGCTCGCCTTGTGGCGAGACGCAAAGGAGAGAGAGCCTCATGGTCTACAGCTGACCTTGTGGCGGATACAGGAGCTAAGCCCGGAGAGAAAGACAGCCCCGGGAAGAGAGGAACTCAAAAAGCCTGAACCCTGGCAAACCTCGGCAGCTGTCTTGCTCCAACATGTGGCAATGGACTTTGGTGAGGGAAGAAACTTATGCTTTATGGCCTGGTAACTGTAAGCTTCTACCCAAAATAAATACCTTTTATAAAAACTAACGGATCATTGGTAATTTGCATTAGAACCCCTCTGGCTGACAAATACAGAGGGCTATATTGTGATTATTTGGACAATGTCCTGGTTTGTACGAAGTACTTACTAAGTGAAAGTAATAATGAGTTATGGCACATTATGTTGGCAACTTACTCTCAAATGGTTCCGGGGGAAAAAGCTCTTTACATTATACTTGCAACTCTCCTGTCAGTTTGAGATTTCAAAATTTTAAAAAGAAGTTCAATCTGATCTACTCTAACACGTTTGATAATGTCAATTAGCTCATAAAAAGCAATTATTATATAGGGAGAAGATAACAATATAATGCAGAACTCATGTTAGTTCATACCCAATCTTCCTCGGTATGTTAACACTTTTGCATCAAATTAGAGAAGCCGAAAGCAGAGTATACGAACTCAGCAGAACATAGGCAAACCACCTCGAGAAATAAAGGACTGAACATACTCCACATGCTTCTTCTCGACTCATTTTGGCCAAGAAATGGCTCCGTCTCATAAGTGTTTATGATTTTGCCATTGCCTCACATATCTGAGCAACTTTATCCCTTCCTTACTCATCCTTCCATTAAATAGCTTCATCTATATCTAGTGATGTATGCAATATTAGCAATTTAACATGCCCTTTTTACTATACTAGTATTTTTATTAGGATTCTTAAAATTCTTCGAAAGTATTGTACTTAGAAACTTGTACAGGTTTTTAGGACTTCTCCAACCCTATTTTTCCCATAAGTCCTGTTATTTTTTAGTGCATGACTTTGCAAACAAGTTTTTCAGAAATGCCACCAGCCTTCTTCATAAACATGATCTGGGCATACTTTGAATTTTGCGCTCTCAAAACCCCCCTAAAATTAGATAAAATTTTTAAGTCATTACCCAGAACTCTTACCGAACAAGATTGTGACAATTTGAACACGAAAGAATAATTACGGACAAAGTATGGGACCCATTTGATTTACAAAAATCCATGAGTCTTTAATGATACACCACAATGCCAGAAATCAATTAAATATGGTATTTAAAGGCAAAGAGTTAAGTATCTTTATTACAGCAAAAACAGCCCCAGGTGATGAGGAAATGCTATATTTTACATAATACAAATTAATAAACTAATAAAAGGAATGAAAGAACTAGAAAATTCAATTCTAATAAAATGAGGTCCAGCTGTTAAACTATTAGGTGATCAGTTGAAGGATTCAACTTAATCTCCTAATAAAGGGAACACTTTCCCCTCTCCCTTCCCTGACTCATCCCTGCATGCTGGGCCTCTCCCGAGCCCACCCAGGATTGTCCCTGGTTAGGAGAGCACATCCCATCTACATCCTGCTGCAGCTGCTAGACCCAGGGCAGGGCCTATAGGTGCAGAAGCCCTGACAGTTGCAGATTTGGGCTTGGCTCTTCAGACCAAGCCACTTCCTGGGACACACGGGGTGGGAGCATCTCCTGAAGGGTCTTCCCAGAAGATCTCTGCACGAGCACTTTCATTTACTGAAAGAGAGTGGGAGGGTCACAGCAGCATGCCTCGGCCTTTGCCCACTGCCCCACCCCATCCACCAGTTATGCCCATTGAAGGCCTGATAGTGCAGGTTGATGCCTTCTTGCCATACTTTTACTTGTTCTTGAACAGAGTGGGCAGGGATCAGGAGGAGCAGAGGCAGAAGTGAACATCAGTGCCACAGTTTGCGAGCTGCCCGTCAACCTCTCCAGATCACTTTCCTAAGGCACACTGGGCTCCTGTGCCACTGTCGGCCCCTCTCCCCCTGTCTCCAAGGAGATCAAGAATGTCACTTGCCGGCTGTAGCCCAGTGGATAGGGCGCCAGTTCACCACATGGGAGACCCCAGGTTTGGTTC
>PVKH010030323.1:0-12510 GCA_004027955.1 Chaetophractus vellerosus | reverse complement strand
CTTTTTTTAGGATACATCAATTACATAAATGTTACACAGAAATTTTAGGGGTACCCATATGCCCCACCTCCTACACCTCCCACAACTCCCCACACATACATCCCTCATCAGTGTGGCACATCACCTGCAATAGATATACACATTTTGGGGCTTTGTCACCAAGCATGGACCACAGTTCAGACTGTAGACAACCCTCTCTCTCCCACAAAAAATATGGAATGCTTCACGAATTTTGCGTGTCATCCTTGCGCAGGGGCCATGCTAATCTTCTCTGTATCATTCCAATTTTAATATATGTGCTGCCAAAGCGAGCACGATATCGATCTTTTTGATGTGTTAGTTTCCCATTTAGAAATCTCTGAAAACATTAATACTTTCAAATGTGAAAATATTTCATTTATTCCAACATCTAAGATTGAGCAAGATTTTGAACCATACTTTATACTCCAAAAACTTAGAGGCGATACTACTAAGTAAAATTATGTATCAGTAGCTAAGGGTAGTTTTCCTTTCCATATGGTGGTCCCCAAACTAGTAGGAATTCAAAAAGTTAGTAGCGATGCTCTCCAAGCTACTTTAAGTGTTTTAAGACTGAATATGAGATGACAATAGCATGGGCTTTGAAGTCAGTTAAACCTGAGATCAAATGCTCATTCTTAATATGTGATCTCTTGGAGCCTCAGTTTCCTGAAGTGAAAGAAAGTGAAAGTGGTTGTACTTTTTGTCCTATCTCACAACAGTTAAGTATGTAAAACAATAAATAACCAGAGATGAAAAGATGGATAATCTGATCATACAAAAATTGAGCATTTCTGCATATAAACAATATGCCATTTTAAAAGAGTCCAAAGACAGATAACAAATGTGGGTTCATTTTAAAATAGGCTTTGTTGATCTAACAGCAAAATTTAATGAGTGTCCCTGTAAATATATATCTGTAAAAGTGAATTTCTGGGGAAAAGGATACATGCATTTAAAATTTTATAATTTTAAAATTTAAAAATTTTTAAATTTTATAATTTTAGATGACAAATTCTTCTGAAAATAGGCTTTATGTTTTTCTCAATTAGCTTTCTGTAACAGTGCCTTGTTCCAACATCCTAATAAATAATATATTCTATTAACAGGCTTTACCTTTTCCAATTGATTTCTTATTGTTTTGATTTATATTTCTTTAATGTTGAATGAATTTGAGCATCTTTTCATATATTATTATCACATATTTTTAATTTCCTGTGACTTGTTTGTTCTTAATTTACTGTGAAATGTCCGTTATCTATGGGGTTGTTTGTCTTTTTTATGAGTCAGTTTTTAAGATCTCCTTATATTTTAGTTAAATTTTTCTTCTGTTTGTTTTATCTGTTGAAAATAATTGTTGATTCTATATTCTTATGTACAGTTTGATTTTTCCCCATGGATATATATTATTTTAAAAAATAAAACCAAATTCCAGAATTTATATATAATATTATATAACATGTATCTAGATTTATATCTATCTGTAATTATATATTACCCATAAGAAATCCAGATAGAAAATATAAAACATCAAATTTGTTTCGATCAGATGAAACTGTGCTAACTCACTGTGGAAACATTTTGATCTTGTGGTGATCACCTGCTCCCTTTTGAAATTATATAGCTAGATTAATAAAAAGTGGAATATAAATGGACTTAATATTTGGTATACAGTCTTTCAAAATATGGTATTCATGGGGAAAACAAAAAATAATACATGCTTTTAAAGGCATATATAATCAGTTAATTCAGGCCTGCAAATGTGTAAATGGGTTCTAATAAACTGTAATCATCTCAAATAAATATTTCACTTTTTGCAAGACCATTCCACAAACCAAACTTTAACCCAAAGAGGGGATTTTAAGGTTGGAATTTCATGCCCAAAAGGATGTATTTGGGATAGAGCACCATGAGGGGGCAGTCGAGAAATTTATTAAAGAAGTGTTTTGATGACGCCGTTTTATACTACAAAATTGGGTTACTTATTCTACCAATCCTATAATGACCACTTTTGATAATTTAAATTTACTAATGCTGTTTATTTCTGCAAACTTATATGCAGAGCCTGATCCAAAGGGTAAAAAACAGGCTCTAAGTTGTGTTTTGATAGTTTTCACTTTGGAATCAACATTCCTCATGCATAAGGCATGCAAGTGTGGTTTAAATTGTTTATTAAGTTCTTTGTGAGTTATAAACATAAATGAAACAGTTGATGTACTTCTAGTAAACCTAATAACCCTCCCCCCGAGTTAAGTCAGTTGTTAAGGTAAGTCTTTTATTTCAAGTAATCCCAGGAAACCTGGGAGCTATAAATAAGTCTTAGATATCTTGCTCATTTTGCGTTTTGTTTTTTCTGAATGGATTTTGTTCAAAGCCTATAACACATAATTCCACAAACTCTTTAAGATTTTCATGAAATATGGAATATGAAATATTGGATATTTAGATACTAACTTTCTCAAAAATAAAATATTGCTAAGTGGAAAACTGCAAAATAATTTTTCAACCAAAATTTTCTGCAGTATTATGAAGTAAAGGAAATATGTTCCTTAAAAGTATATGTCACCAATGGGTTTGAGTTAAGGAGTTAAAGGTGAGTGTGAGACTTCCTCTAAGTTCTGGCAGCATTTTTCCATTCGAGGAGTCTTCACATAAATTTTTAGAGGGAGAGAAAGCTCCTTACCCTCAGCTTAGATGGCCTCACCTCCACATCACCCATGCTACACACAAGGTCTCTGTATGATGGCCTCCAATAACAATTCTTTTTACGTCTTCATTACAGAAGAAGATAAACTTCTGAATGACTAACTGGCTCTTACCCTTTGGGCAATATGTAGAGGACCAAGCTTCTTTATTTTCTGTAGTTTTCAAGAAGCTCAGAGACAAATTGGTGGTCCACTTCTAGCAAATGAACAGGACACTATGATATGCATTCAAGAGCTAACTCTATCCTGTCTGTTTTCTCAGTTTTTAACCTTATCTTCTTTTCATTCCCATTTACTCATATGTTTTATTTATTTTTGGCTTATATATTTCTCCAGGAGCCACTTCAAATTCTTTTTGAGAAGAAGTAAGCTAAACTAATATTGAATAGATAGATACATAAATAAGGAAAATAAATAATAAAATAGATAATAAAGTATATAAACAGATCAATTAAAAACTCTGCCATGATATATGGGTTTCAAAAATTATCAAAGTCAATGGAAATAAAGTGATTGTTAAGCATCAGCCATTTTGGTTTACCCATGTTTTTTATTACACAAAAGGAATAAATAGCATAAATGTTGTACCTCATCTCCTCAAATAAATATGCTGCTAAAATGTTGCTTGTAACCAAATTATTGTAAAGTACATTATATACTTAATCTAGAGGTACTTGCCACTCAAAGGAACATTGTAATCCAGCACTTAATGAAGCACAGAATTTTAATGTAATATAAATACTCAATCACTGATGTAGGTGAGCTTTTCACTATGTAATATCATAATGTTCCTGTTTTAAAAGAAACTAGAGCGTAAAAGAAAAGTGAAAGTACTTGTTCTCTCTTACCTCCATTGCCCCATTCTCTAAAACTTTTCACTCCTTACAGGAAAGCAAAGTTAATAATTTAAGTATTTTTCTAAATAATTTAAAAAGTAAATATTCTGGAATAAATATATGTATATAATATATAAATATATATAAAATAGGCAAAAGAATTGAACAGACACTTCTAAAAGATGAGGTTCAAATGACCAATAAAAACATGAAAACATACTCAACCTCCTTAGGTAACAGGAAAATTCAGATTTAAACCACAATTCAGTACTACCCCACAGGCACCAGAATGGTTCAGATAAAATGATGGAAAATACCAAGTTGGTAAGGATGTGAGCAATCGGAACTCTCATGCACTGCTGCCAGAGCATAAATTCATACAAGAACTTTTGAAAACTGTTTGGCTGTGTATACTTGTGGTGGTTTGGAACTATGTACCCGAGAAAAACATGTTCTTAAACTTAATCCCTTCCTGTGGAGGTGAACTCTTATAAATAGGACCTTTAGATGAGGTTACTTCAATTAAGATGTGGCCTAGCTGAACCAGGATGGGTCTTAATCCTATTACTGAAGGCCTTATAGGGAAGGTCAGAAAAAGAGAAAGCCACAGGGAGCAGCTAGAAGCTGGAAGTCAATGGAACCAAGAAGCCAGCAGAGGCCTTTATATGCCTTGCCATTGTGACAGAAGATCCAAAGACTAAGGAAAGCCAGCAGCCAGCCCAGAATGCCACAGTCTTCTGGGAGAAGGTGTCATCTTGATGACACCTTGATTTTGGTCTTCTCTTGGGATCAAAGCCATAAGCCAATAAATACCTGTTGCTTAAGCCAATCCATTGCATGATATTTACTTCAGCAGCCAGAATCAATAAAACATACCCAATAGAAATGTATACATATGTTCACCAAAAAGGCATATACTAAAATTGTCCATAGCAGCCCTATTGTAATAACCAAACGTTGGAAGCTATCCAAATGCCCGCAAGTAGCAGTATTTTTGCTATAAGGTTGTTGGTTTCTTCTGGATTTATGTAGAAAATATGTTTTATCACATCGCTTTTCTTTTAGCTTTATTTTCAATATTCAGTGTCACAGTATCTTAAAAATGAAATTCCATTATTTTAACAAGCATTTACTAAGTACATTGAATTCAGTGCTGGACTCCAAAAGAAAACCCAATATGGATCTTCTGACCAAGATCCTCTTGATTGTTCTTAGATCAATATCTCCTTTCCTACTTTGTCCCTACTAAAAGAATGTGCATGGTCTAAATGTGATCATGCAATCAGTACTTCCCCTAGATTCTGGTAAGAGAGGCTACTACTCTGGCTCTCCTCTAGCCATGCCCCAATCAAGAGGACAAGGAATATAGGGGTGAATGTGATGTGGCCATTCATGGGTTGAGCTTCCTCTTTACACCATTTTCTGGGTATGTCAGGTTACAGAGTTCCTAGCCTAAGCGTCCCTGAGTCTCAGGAGTTGGGGAGGAAGGGTTTGGATAGGGTTTGAACACATGAGCTAGGGTTCCATATACAGGCATGAGAGACTCTGGCTCTTTGTAAGGAAGAGAAGTGGGAGGATGGGAGACTGAGGATCAGGTTAGGGACTGTCACTCCCTGTGTCACCACTTTCTTGTGCAGAATTTTATGAAGTCTAAGAAATCTAAATTCTAACCTGGTATTCCATATTATTATGAAGGTATTTTTCTCAGGGTAAAAGGATAGAATATGTTATATCCAACACTTTGCTAGCTTGACTATGACTTTTAACTATTTAGACCTCTGGTATGTAGTCTCCATTTGTGCTCTCTTCGAGATGAACCTGCATGTAAGAGTACTAAAACTTGCAATAGACTTTGCTTAATTCCTCGTCCCCCCTCCCCCATTAATTTGGTTCAGGGGAATTGGGGGAAATTTTTAGTTTTTGTCTCAGACAGATGCCTTGTGGTATGATGGTTTAAAAACATGAGGTGGACAAGATGGCGGAAATACCTGTGAAGAAGTCCAAAGAATGGACTTGGCAAAAGAAGGATATGGGCTCCTGTCCAACCCCTATATCTATCTAATGGTATGATAGGTGGTCTAGTTGCTTTGCTTCTCTGAGCCAGCTTCCTTAATGATAAAAAGAAGATAATCACACTTTCTTCACAGAGCTGTTATGAAGAAAAATTGATGTAATTTATGTGAATGTGCTTGGAATATAGTGTAGTGTTGGAAAAAACATACGATACATTTTTATGAAGCTAGCTTAGTTTTGACACATTCTGATATATTATTTGTAAATGATAGCTGCAACCTATTTTACTTGGTTCTCAAATTCTTTCATTACATAAATCATGATTTCATGTAGTAAGATGTCTCTAACTTACATCTGGTTCAGAAAGTGCTGCAGAGGGTCAGTGACTTTGAGAAAAGTGGTTCTATCTTGCAAGCCCCCTATTTCCTCTATATATTCCTTTCCCTACCTAAAGAAGTTGTTATTGTTGTTTTCCCCAGCCTAGGAATGCTACAGCAGTTCTTCCCCTTACTTGACATTTTCTGGCTTCCTTTGGTGGACACTGGGTGGGCAGGCCTGTTTTCCTTGCACACCCAAAGTGCCCAGTGCTCTTTCTCTTAGGCTTTCAAGGTACACTCAGAGCAATCTGTTATCTAATCAAGTGATAGCTTATTTACTGTCTTAATTTGCCAGTCATGCTATGACAAAATGGCTTAGCTTAAACAACAAGAATTGATTTTCTCATGGTTTTGAAGGCTAGAAGGCCAAAATCAGGGTATCTGCAAGGCCATGCTTTCTCACATGGTCTGTAGCATTCTGGTGATGGCAGTCCTCTATCACATAGTGATGTCCTTGGTCTCTCCCTATAACTTTCTCTGAATTCTGACTTCTCTGGATCTTGGCTTCTCTCACTGTGTCTGAATGTCCTCTCTGTATAAGATCTCCAGTAATAGGAATTAAGACCACCATGTTTGAGTTTGGCCACACCTTAATTAATAACATCTTCAAAAGGTCCTATTTACAAATGGGTCCACACCCACAGGAATGTGGATTAAGATTTGAACTTGTCTTTTGAGGGGTATATCATTCAATTTACCACATTCAGTAATTGAAAATATTCTTACTACCTAATTTCTATAAAGGAATATTGCTATAAGAAACTTTTTTATACCTGTTCAGATCACTTTCTCATAAAATCTTTCTTGCTTTTATATTAACACCTATTTCTGTGTGATTTTGCAATGATAGATAAAGACTATTATTTACTTTGTCAAGACCTATGAAATTGTACAGTGCAAAGTGAAAACCATAATGTGAGCTTTTGACCATGGTTAGTAACAATGCTTCCATATTTGTTCATCAATTGTCACAAATGTACCATACTCATATAAGCTGTTATTAAATGGAGGAAATGTGAGAGGGGGAGGGGTGGGGTATGTAAGAATCCCCTATATTTTTTTGTGTGACTTTTCTGTAACCTAAAACTTTGAAAATAAAATGAAAAACAAAAACAAAAACAAAAACAAAAACAGAAAGATACTGGGGGAACATACAGAAAGAATTGTAAACACACATAAAAGATAACAGATCTTATGGTGATGAAAGGAACAATGCAAGAAAGTTTTTTTGGCTTTGTTTTTGAGGAGGTATTAGATTACAGAAAAGTTATAACTATGGCAGGGGAGGATCACTGGTGCAGGGTGTCAGTGGTGGGAGGATATATGGGGAAGGGTATACCTGGGGCATGCCTCTATTGAATATGAATGGGTCATGGGGTATTATCTCAGTGGGTGGAGACTCACAGAATAACCAACAAAATATTAAATTCCCATTTTGGGGAGTCCTGCTACATTCTCTAATAGAGTGGCAAGAATCTCCAGAGGATATAGGCAGTGCCTAGTGAAAGAGGACAGACCATTATGCCAGGCCATTGGTATTAATGCTTGTACTTAAGAATCTTACTCTTGTAAAATTGAAATTTAGCCCGGTAATATCTATTTCCTAAGAGTTATCTCCTGAAAACATCATTTCACTCAAATGTGGCCTCTCTCTAAGCCAAAGTTAGCAAATAAGCTCACTGCCTTACCTCCGGCATGGGACATGACTCCCAGGGATGGGCCTTCTTGGCACCAAGGGATTGTTACCAAGCCCCAACTAGCAATGTATTTGGAAAAATACCTTGATCAAAAGGGGGAAACATTAACTACAGAAGAGATTTTATAGCTAAGAGATTTCAAACTGAGTTGGGAGGTCATTCCAGAGGTTACACCAGAGGTTATGCACGTCTCAGGAGGATCTCACTAACTGCCACAGTAAACAAGCCTCAAGCAGAGGTCCTCCTGAGGGCTCTAGAGAAATATGGACACTATAGGCAGAGCACATAACCCCATGAAATCGGCACCCTGTCAGTGGACCTTACCTTGGAATATATGATAACCTATTTTTCCACTGTAAAAGTTTGGCTCATTTATAATTTCCCTAAACATGGTTCTTCTGCCCCCTTTTTTGAACCTATAGTTAGCCCTATACCCATTAGATATATGTACCAGAGACTTAAATCTTAGGTCTCCTCATATGCCAGTTGAGCCCTGAATTGCAGCAGAGTTGTAGCCAACTTAACTCTACAGTTCATTGGATTTGCCCAAGACAACTAACAAACTGAGTATGAACAATGCCCATCCCCCAAAACAGAGAGTATCTACAACTACAACAAGACAGTTCTACCCATCTACCCCATGGATCTAAGCCTTCTCTCAATCGGAAGCAGAGTGGGCATCACCATCCCCAAATCCTCAAGACTGAGGAATGAATAAACATAAGGAGGGGATGCAACTATGGAACAGAGTAGACATTATTATTGTAGTAATGGAAGAACTTGTGACATTGATATAAAAATAGTGGTTACCAGAGGTTCTGAGGGGAGGGTGAGGAAAGAATAGGTGAAACATGGGATATTTTTGGGATATTGGAATGTTCTGCATGCTATTGCAATGATGGATACAGGCATTATACATTTTGTCAAAACCTATAAACTTGTACAGTGTAAAGTGTAAACCATAATGTAAACTATAGACCATGGTTAGTAGCAATGCTTCGATATATGTTCATCAATTGTAACAAATGTACCACACTAATGAAAGATGATATTAATAGGGGAAAATGCGAGAGGGGGAGGTGCCGGGGTATATGGGAATCCCCTATATTTTTGATGTGACTTTTCTAAAACCTAAAACTTTAAAAATAAAGTTTAAAAATATAAAACATACAAATAAAGAGGGAACAAGCAAAGAACAAAATAAGATGTGAAGATAAAAAGTAGGACAGTATTGCAATGGAAAAGGAAAGAAGGGATAGAAATGCCTTCTTCAGTGAGGCTGCTGAATTCACTTCTTTGGAGTGTAGGCTGAGTGACAGGCTCAAGGTTGGGTTGGAGCTGGAGTTCCCACCACATCTACCTGACTCCAGAGATTCTGCTGTTTCCATTACTCCAGGGCACCTTGCTTGAATCTCATGGTCCTTCTCTTTCTTGTGGTGATTATCATGGGATTGCATTTGGTGAAAGGATAGATGAAATAATCTCAAAGATGTTTTAAAAAAATCTCTAAGTTCAGAAGATTTAAGGCGGAGCATTCATAAGGTTTCTTTGAGACCAATCTTACTGTATTCCTTTCTACAAGGTTGAGCTTTCCTGTGCCTGGTTCTGGATTCACAGAGCAAAGAGAGTCAAGGCAATCAGTTTTATTTAATCTATCTAGTTTTTATGAGCTCAGAATTGAAATACCTAATTTTTAAAAAAAATCACAAACTAAATGGTTATTTGAAGCTTTCATTTTGGTTCAGACCAGGTGGTTGCAGTAGAGGGTGGAGAAATGAACAGATTCTGAATGTGGAGTCTAAGAAAGAAGAGTCAAGGATAACTTTGAAGTTTCTGGCCTGAGTAAGTAGAAGGAAGGAATTTGCCATCTACTGAAATGGAGATTTCATTAACGGTGATTGGAGCATGTTGGAAAGGGAGAAAAAGAGTTCATTCAGATTTAGACATGTTGGCTTTGAGGCTGTCTAGTAGCCATCTGTCTTAGTTTGCCAGGCTGCTGCGACAAACACCGCAAAACAGGTTGGATTAACAACAGGAATTTATTGGTTCACAGTTTGGAAGGTTAGAAGCCCAAAATTTTGAAAGGAAGGCCATGCTTTCTCCCCAAAGTCTGTGGCTGTCTGGTGCTGGCTTGCCACAGTTCTTGGTATTTCTTGGTTTGCATCTCAGCCACCCATCACATGGTGATCTCTCTGTACTTGTGTCTGCTCTTTGGGCTTCTGCTGCATTCAGCTTCCTTCTGTGGACCTTCTCTGACTGTGTTTGAAATTCTTCTGCTAATAAAGGTCTCCAATAATATGGATTAAGATCCACCCTGATTCAGCTGGCCACACCTAACTAATAACAGCATCTTCAAAAGGTCCTATTTACAAATAAATTCTCACCTCCAGGAACATGAATTAAGATTAAGAACCTATCTTTCATTGGGGTGCATAATTCAACCAACCATAACATCCAAGTGGAGATGTCCACTTGGCAGTCTGGAGCTCTGTAGAGTGATCTGGGCTTACTATAAAATCTGGGAGCTAAATATTTTCATTCAGTATGATTAAACATTTATTGGGCACATTACCATTTGCTGGGTACTAGCCTAGAAACCTCAGGTACAAACATTAAGAATATTTAGTTCCTCTCTCAGGGATCTCATAATCAGTATGGGAAGCAGACATATAAACAAAAATGACAATATTTAATAAAAGTTGATATAAAGGGCTTTGAAGACACTGATGCAGGGATAATTCATTAATTAATCCCACCTTTAGGAAGAGTCAGGAAGAGCTTTAGATAGAAAGTAAACAATTGAACTGTACCTTGAAGGTTAAGTAGAATTTCCCTAAGTGAAAAAAAGTAGGAAATTCCAGGCGGAGGGGAAGGTATGAGTAATGTAAATTTCACTTTTCATAAGGTAAAAGTGCTCTGGCTTTGTGTCTGGGAGCTCTGTAAAAAAAAAAAAAGGCATTTAGTAAGCTTAATGTTAAAGACATAGGTAAATGAAGTTACAACTGGGTGTCCGTAAAAAAGTAAATGTAAAAAGATAGCAGACTGGCTGTTCTTTCAGATCCCAGACAATCTGAAGCTGGACTTTTGTACTCTTAGCTTAGATCAGCAGGTAGTGACTAGGGGTTTGATGCTTTACAAATATGACATACTCGAGCACCACGCTCTTCACTTTCCTAAACACTTCGGCCGTTTCTTATTTCACTTTATTTTCCCATCAGCACAACAGAAGCTGGCCACCTGAATGAGATGAACTAAGCCCAGTGCAGGGCAGTTACGTTTTCTTAGGTACCCAGCTGGGGCCTATGTCTGGACTCCCTGCAGCCCTGTGCTCTAGCTTTTGGACGTACCCCTCTGCTAACATGCCGTGTGCCTTTAGTAAATCACTTAATCTTTCTGTGTCCGTTTTCTAATCTCTAAAATAAGATCCTACCTAGTTTTAATTATCTTTTCACTGTGCTCCACTGAGCAGGAGTTTGGGGATTGGTTGTAGGCGGAGAGACGATGTTTAGTTGTGCTTCTCAAGCAATCTTTCTGTATTTTCTGCCCATTCCCGCAATAGCTAACTTTTCTGTAAGCGTTCTTTAGAGTCTGTTGACGGCACTTAAGCTCTTCTAGGGTCCTATCTTCTTTTTGGGAATAGGGGTGGGCGGACAGGAAGGAAGTGCCCCGCAACTACCAATATTTTCCTCTAGGAGGAGCCGCGCAGCCCAGATGAGAGTGACACGCACCAACTCCAACTCCCGGCCCAGGAAGGCTTCTTCCCAGCTCCTCGGAATGCGCGGCCCCGGCGCCTCCGCAGCGGGTCCAGCACCAGCCGCCCAGAACTCCCGCTTCGTCTCGGCAGCTCCGGCTCTGAGGGCGGCGGGCGCCGCCCGGCGTGACCCCTGGTGAACGGCGGCCGCCGTTTCCCACCCCTCCTCTCCCATCCTCCCTACCAGTTTCACCCCGCCTCCTCCCCCCCTCCCCAAGCCTGACAGCCTGGAAGCTGCCAAGCAGGGCGCAGCCATGGGAAGAGAAGGCGGTCTAGGGAGCGGCTGCGGCTGCAGCGGCGGCGGCGGTGGCGGCGGCCGCGGCGGCTGCTGAGCCCGGGCAGCGGCGGGGACCCCGGGCTGGGGACGTGTCGGCCGGAGCCCCTCGCGCCATCGGCCCCCGCACGGACGCGAACCCGCACTCTCTCGGGAGACGAAGCTCGGAGGTACTGGACTGGGGGCTCCGAGATATTGGAGTGAAGCTCTGCGATTCGGACTCTTTATCTTGACCCCTGTTGTGCAGGGTGGCCAGGGGTTGGGCTCTGGGGCGCCAATTGTTTAGGGAACTGAGGATCTGTCTTAGGTATTGACACAGGTTCCCCCCCTCCCTCGAATGACTGGGGATTGCCTATGCTTCCCCTCCTCCTTGCGAAGTTGTTTTCTGCTGGTGGGATGTTGTAACCCGATCTACGCTGTGGACGTGTGTGTATGAGCGCGCGCTCAAGAGGGGCTGGAAGTTGGTGGGGGGCGGCACGGAGTTGGGGGAGTCAGGCTAACCATACTTCGTTGGCGCCTGCGCTGCGGGCGTTTGCTGTGCATGGAGGGACTTCATCCCAACACAGTTTGTTCAAGTCGTAAAAGTTTTGTGAGTGTTATTTCTGTTTGACACCATCAGCGGGGCTGAAGCAGGAACTGCTGGGGCTGCAGCTGCAGCGCGGGGAGAGGTCGCGGGCAGGCGTGGCGGGAGGGAGCAGGGAGGTCTGGCTGGGAGTGCAGACGCGGCGCGCTGCTCCCAGAGGGACTGCAGCCCTGCGTTGAGTAGAGCCACCCCCACCAGTCCCCCCGAGCTGCGCTGGGTGGAAATCGTGGCGAGCAGAGTGCCCCCAGCCCTGGAC
>PVKH010030322.1:0-12499 GCA_004027955.1 Chaetophractus vellerosus | reverse complement strand
CCACATAGTTTTAATATTATAATTATAAATGAAGTGACTAGTACCATCTGAATTTTTTTCTCATAAAATTTGGAAATTCACATTACAAATGTTTAACATTTATTTGGAGAAGTAGAAAAGCTCCCCGCTAATCTGGGGCATTTCTATATTTAAAAAGTAATCTGCATTTAATACATATTAAAATATTTTCATATTTGGGATTTTTGAAGACTTTTTTAAGAACCATGCTGTTTACCAATGTAAAAAGATGTTCCATTGGTAATGGAGGGTGGTGATGGTAACACAACATTGTGAATGCAACTAACACTACTAAATTATACATATATTTGAATGTGGTTAAAAGGAGAAATTTTAGGTTTTATATATGTTACTAGAATAAAAATTTTTTAAAAACCATAGGACTCTACAACACAAATAGTGACTCCTAATAACTATGGACTATAGTTAAGAGTATAGTTATAATAATATTGTTTCATCAGTTGTAGCAAAGTTACCACACTAGTGCAAAGTGCTAATAATAGAGAAAATTGTGTGTGAGAGGGGTGGTATATGGGAACTTGGTATTTTCTGCATGATTTTTCTGTAAACCTACAACTTCTCTAATAATTTTTTTATTTAAAAAAGATGCTCTAGGCTCTAACTACCTGGTTCAATCACTTCAAATTATTGATATTCCTATGAATAAAAAAGTAAAAGAACTAGTCCTTAGGATTTGAATCTCTCATTTAGATACCCCAAAATTGAAACTAAGATCCTTGTCTACTTAAATCACACCTCTTTAGTCAGTAAACAGAAATAAACTTTTGCATTTGATGTCATATATCATTCCTTAAATTAGGACCTGCCATGCCATTACTCTCAAGCAGAAATAGAGGTGTCAAGAAATTAAACTGATCATTAAGTAATCATCAGTTTAAAAAATAAATCAGTTTGTGAGAGAAAAGCCCATCAATTTATGGTGGAGCTTTAGAGAAAAAAAAATAACGTTATCCACAAATCACAAAACAGCCATTCAACATTTGGTCCTAGGAAAAGATAACGAAGAATGTCTTTTTTATAATTTAAAAACTCACTTTGTTCTCAAATTGCTATTGATTTTCTGTAATAATGGCAGCTTCCTTTGGTTTTTGGAATACATAAACTCAACTTTTATTTCTGGCTCACAAGTTATATTTGCTTCTAACTCAAATTAGATCAAGAAAACATACAAAGACAAAAAGTGAATCTGACCTTTTTTCCCTTGAAGTATAAAAAGACTGAAAAAAATCTGCTTCTCTTTAGATATTTTCATATTTGGTGAAAATAGGTTTTAGGGAAAAGATAAAGTTGACTTCTTTGTAGGAAAAAATGTCAGGAGCATAACATTGATTAAGAATCACAGAGTTATATTCAGATTCAAAGCTAATTTAGATAATATTTTAGATAAAATTCCTTCGTTTTGCCACATGGGAAGCAATCCCAATCCAGCCAGTTATCCTTGTGGCCATGCCTCATTCACTTAATTTCTCTAGGTCAGTTTCTTCGTTTGTAAGATGGAAGAGATGACTTTTCTATCTGCCTCAAAGTTGCTAGGATTAAATAAAAAAATCATGAATGTAAATATGATACCATGAAACACGACTCAACTTGTGGAGACAGAAAACATATATGCCCAATATTCTCTGATGAGAAAATATAAGCCTTATATTCTTTATTCTTTAATATAGTTCTTGGGTCTCATCAGCCTTATTTTCTTTGATTCAGTGCCAGCTGATAAAATCATGGCAAAACCAGACTGTTGACCTAGGAGTTTGCTACATTAGGAGATTGAGAATGTTTGCCAAACCTTTGCTTAAAGCTATAGATCTCAACCTTTTTGGTCTCAGGACTGCTTTACACTCTAAAAAATTACTGAGGATCTCAAAGAGCTTTTAGGTTGTTTATCGATATTTACTCTATTAGAAACTAAAACTGAGAAATGTTTATTTTTTAAAAGAATTGTAGCAAACATATTTTGATGAAAATAGTGATTTAAAAAACAAAAAAATAGTGAAACGAGTGGTGGTGGTTTGTGGTTTTGCAAATATCTTTAATGTCTTGCTTAATAGAAAACAGCTGGATCCTCATAGCTGCTTCTGCATTCAATCTGTTGTTATATCATATGTCATGTAGCCTTTGGAAAACTCCATTCTACACTCATGAGACAATGTGAATGAACAAGGAAGGGAATATCTTAGTATTATTATAAACATAATTTTGACCTCATGGATGCCCGGAAATGGTTTCAGAACCCCCAGGTGTCCCTGATTACTTTGAAGTTACTAAGTATCTGGGGTAAAAGATAATAAAAACACACATTCTGCCTTATGTTTTGATGAGGGTATATATCGCTTCAAAATGATGCCTGCATCTGATTTAGTCACCATAAACAGCAGTCGTCTCCTTACTAGGCTGTTGTTTAAAGACGTGATGGGGTAATGATAATTTCCTTTGAATTTAACAACTATTCTTACAGTTTAATATACTAATTGGTTTTCAAGGGAAACGGAATTTTCTGTTACTTCACTTGATATATCAGGGGATCCAATATCTTTTTATAGTCAGAAAAGCATCAGGACTCCTTGTCTGACATATTTCTCTGCTGGTTTATTTGTATAATCGGTGATTAGATTACAAATTCACAACTTAAAAGAATTTACTTTGATACCAATAAGAGGTGAAACTGCAGATGAGAAAACTGAGGCCAAGGAAGGTAAGGGATTTGCCTCAAGCCTCAAGTCACACAGCTGCCCTGTGGGAAAACTGCAAATGGAACCACCTAGTCTCCTGAATCCTTATTCAGTGCTTTTATCATGACTCATTCTTGTCCATCAGTTGGAAAACTTAACTTTTAAAAGAAGTAGGGAGGGGAGCGGATGTGGCTCAAGTAGTTGAGCGCCCGCTTCCTACATTGGAGGACTTTGGTTTGGTTCCCAGTGCCCCCTAAAAACAAACAAACAAAAAAACAAGCAAAACAAAAGAAAAAACCAACTCAGGAGAGCAGATGTTGTTGAGCACCAGCTCCCCGCATATGCGGTCCCGTGTTCAATCACCAGTGTCGGCACACCCCCCACCTCAAAAAAAAAAAAAAAGTAGGGAAGTGCCGTCACTTTCAGACCGGGTCAGGCCCCCTGCTCTGCTTCTATAGTGACCTGACCGTCCTCTTCATAACACTCGTCAATTCTAATTTCTAGCTCAATATTTGCTTCCCTTCAACGGTAAGCATCACAAAGGTAGAATTCATATCTGCCTTGTCCATTGCTATATTGCTGACACATAGCTGCATTAAACACATATTTATTTAATTAATGACATTGTATTAAATCCACAGTAGAGTCAGGCTAGTTTTTACTGGTTTGGAAGTTAATGTCATTATTTTAAATCCTGCTTCAAAAACACTCTAGCTAAACATATAACTACTTTCTGATACAGCAGTTTCACTCCTGGGAATGTATCCAAGAGAAATAAGTGTATAGGTCCACTTAAATACATGTACAAGAATGTTCATAGCAACTTTACTCATAGGGGTCTCAAACTGGAAACAATCCATATGTGCATCAACAAAGAGTAGCTAAATAAATCGTTGAATATTCATAAACAGCATATAACACAGTAATAAAAAGAACAAAGTACTGGTATGTGAAAAACATGGGTGAATCTCACAGACCATATGTTGAGTGAAAGAAACCAGACAAAAGATAATACATATCATATGATTCCATGTATACAAAGCTTAAGAACAGACAAAATTAATCTATAATGATTGAAAGCAGAATCGTGCTCCCTTCTGAATGGGTGGGTAGGTGGAAGGGGTAGTTCCTGGGCAGGAAAATCAAAGAATCTTTTGGGGTGCTAAAAATATTCTATATCTTGACCTGGGTAGTGATTACATGGGTATATATGAGTGTGAAAATTCATGGAGCTCTACATTTCAGATTAGTGTACTTTATGCACTTTATACATATTATACCTCAAAACATATTTTTTAATTCCTCCAGTTAATACTCTCTCTAAAAGGCACTTTGAATATGGATATGTGGAGGCAAATTTCTTATAATTAATTTTTCTAAACAGTGTCCTATTTTCCAGATAAGTGATATTAACCAGCATTGACAGTCAACATTTATGGCCTGTCTATTATGCTGCCCTCACCAAGCAGTAACTAGTCTAATGACATTTGGTCATCACTTCAGAGGTTAGAGGCCTCTTGAGCACACAGTTCTATTCAAATTTCATGTCAGCTCCTGGAGTTGTCTAAAGGGATAACCCTTATTTTATACATGAAACAATTAAAGATCTGAAGGCTGAGGACATGTCTCCAATGGCACATAACTTGTGCATGCCCTGGCTTTGCCTCAACCTCAGATCCTCTGACTCTACACCACTCCTGCTCTCCATGGCTCCAGCCATGGCTAAGCAACTCTGTTTTCCTTTCATAGATCTATCAGATAGCACTAATTCAGCAAGTTCGAAATACCACCTTCATCTTGCAGGTTCTTCAATAGTGCACAAATGAAACTTTATGAATTGATGACAGCCTTGCACCTGACAGTCAGCAGCAGGGACCTTGTTAGGACTGGGCCATGTCAGGCACATTTGTCCCATGTTCTAACAGGCTGGGGAAGTCGGGACCCCGGTACACTGAAGAAATCACTCCAGACTGAAATGCTAAGATTGACAGGTTGCTTCTGGAATACATTGCAAAGTCATGAGCCACCAAGCGTGGAATCCTGGCTTGGAATCAAAGGTCCTGGGTTCATGTTTCAAGTCCACCATTAGTTCTGGGAATTTGGGTTCATCTCTGTTTTTTTTTCATTTCTCTTCTGTAAAATGAATACCCATGGCTAGTTCATTTCAAATAGCCCTTGTAACTCTGTGAATACATTCAATGAATCCAAGCCTCAGAGGTAGACTTTTGCTACAGAAATGCAGCTAAAAGTCTTTTAATTTTCCTATCTGTGAGGTGTGTATAATAATACCAAAATTGTAGGGCTTTATAATAATCAAACAAGCTAATGTCTATGAAATAGCGTTGGAAACTGGAAAAGCCTCCTAAACATTGTGTTGTGTTTATTATTTGCAATATTCAATTAGCATGATTACTGCTTGTCTGTGGTCGGCCAGTGATGGAGTAGGTTAGTCCAGTCACAGCCTTCTCTTCATGTACTGAGTTAAAAGTGCTACCCATTGGATACCCTAAGTGAGAACCACTATGAGAACCCATGGTCGTAATGTGCTTAATATTTGTATTAATGATGGTGAAGAATCTTCTAGAGTGTTCATAATTAAAATGGAAAATTTGACAATGGTCCCTTGGTCCTAAGGTACCTTTTCAGAAGTTGAGCAGGATCACAAGTCACCGGAAAAGCACGGACCAGATAGAGAATAAATTCCTACTCCATTCATTATGGTAATGAGCATTTGATCTACAATGCTCATTGAAATGATGCTGACCAGATATTTCATGAAAAGAGTGCCTTGCAGAATAAATTTTTCTGGAATGGAGTTTCTGGGCTCCATTCGGGTCCTTCTGATCCCTGATAATCATAATTATGGCAGATCTAGGTGCCATTTTGTAACATTTGGTGATGGTGGAGTATCTAGAGTATATTTTATCTTCAGACAATGCTGGTGATATACAGTTAAATGTCCTACTGGATCTGAGTCCAAGAATAAAAAGACTCACTTTTCCATTCCTTAGAAATAAATGATTTAAAAGGTACCTTTTATTCTTCCATGAATGGGAACTGGGGTGTCAGCACACTTTTCCCAGGATCCAGTGTTCCTATCAGCAACCCCTATGCTGAAATGCTCTGGAGGAGCCACAAGGGAAGCAAAAGGTATCAGTATATTACCCATCATTTCTCAGTGACAGCATTGGTTGATGAGGAAATTAGATTTTAGGGAAATTCTGAATTGGAGACTTTTATCATTTAATGTTAGAAACCCCAGGGAACAAGATAAAACTGCTCTGAAAATAGTGAGGTTGATCCGTCTGCTGTGAGAAACTCAGTTCGTGTACACTGAGAACGTTTGTCAGGCCTGAGAGAGAAGAGCAAGCAGCCCTGCTGGATTATCAAGAAGCAAACACAGGGTGGCTGGTGGCAGCTACAGTGAATGAGTGTTTGTAGTGCGTCATCAGAGATTGGAGGGGACTACTGGGGACCTGCTGATTCTTGTCAAAATCACAACAGTAAGTCAAAGAGACTTGGACCCTTTCCTGTTTAGAAACCCACCCAGTGCAAATGGAGTCATTTGCTAAAACCCTCCTGGGGCTCTAATGCCTACAGGGCAAAGGCCAAGTTCCTTGGCATGACATGAAAGACTGTAAACTCTAGGCCTTGCTTGTCTCTCTCCCTTCATCCCTCCTTATGCTCGGCCTTGTGCCTTAACCTTCAGCGACACTCAGTTGCTTGTAGTTCTCTACTGCTGCTCATCTCCATGTCTTTGGGCTTGCAGTGACTTCTGGTTAAAATGACCTTTTCCAATTTCCTTATCTTCCCCTTCCTATTCATCTTTCAGAGTCAGCCCAGGAATTTAGTTCTCTGAGATGTTCTTCTTCGTCAGTCTTGGTTAAAAGCCCATCTATGATTCTCCAATCGACATGATATATTTTATGTATATCCTATCATTTTTACTTGCCTTCTTGTAGTTATTATTTTAAAATTTCTGGTCCCTTTTCTAGATTTAAAGCTTCTTGAGGGTAGGGACTTCATTTTTGGGAGGAATTCTCCACGGTTCTCTCGTGTTTCTGCATGTGTCGTTAGCACAGGCACTGTCTGCCTTGGTTCTGTATTAGCTTTTCAAGGATGTTTGTAGAGCAAACAGCCTTGGAAGTAGAGCCAGTGTCTCCCTCCAGAGTGAAGGCAGGTTTGTTTACTGTCTGCTATAATAAAGACAGTGTCTTCCTCAGGAGCAAAGGGCAGGCAGGTTTACTATGCTTTATAAAATATTCGTGTTGCCTGAACTTGAGTTTCCTCTCTGGCAGTGCACACACTACAGATGCAGATATCATCTGACCCTCTTTGCATTGTCCTGTGGGAATTGACTTTCAGGGAACCAACTGGGTGAAAGTGTTCATAGGCTGGCAACTACTGTGGCTGTGAGTGATAAACTGCCCTTTGTCTTGGACTCGCAGGTTTAGTGTCTTCTGCCAGTATCCATGAAATTGTGGCAGACTAATTATCTTGTAAGTAGGATAATATTTCAGACACTTCACAGTTCTTTTGATGGGTTATTTTCATTGTTATATGTCCAGCACATAGGTAGTGTCCAGCGTATGTTAGGTGCTTAATAAACCTTAGATGACTAAATGAATTGACTTCATGCCGGAGAAGAAAAGCGAAAAAAAAAAAAAAGCATCACAAGGTGATCAGGCCACTCAGATCATATCTGTGCAACTGTGTCTGTTTTCTGTGTAGCAACATCTACTTTGTCTTCAGTGGACTCCAACATTTTCCCAGGATATATTCCTGTATGGTTTTCTAACTACATATTTGCTGATGCCAGGAGAGAGAGACAGCTCAGACCTTTCTGTGACATTGATTTGGAGCAGGGCTCCAAATTATCGTTTTTATCAAGGCTATTATGTGGGTGTTAATGTAGTAATCCTATCTCCCCAAAAAGATTGTAGATTTGTTGAGAATGAGGTTCATAAAATGTATATACCTTTCCTATTCCTAAACAGCATTTAATATAGAACCAGAAATATAATGGATATTACTATTCAATTCATTCGTCCCTTCACTCATTCTCCCACAGATCTTTAGTAAGTACCTTGTGATAGTGACTGTACACTGTACATTAGACCCTTGACATTCACAAATCTCTAAATTACCATTTTATTTCCTCATCTTAAAAATGGGGGTGTGTTTTGCAGGTTAATGGAGATTCTAATGTATTGAATGAAAATAGCAAAGCCATGGAGAGATGCAGATTCTGGACTGCAGGCAAGGTTCACTCACTGCTTAGACTAGGGCAATGAAAAATCAGACCATGTCCCTCCCCTGCTAAGCAACCTTCAGTGGCTCCATGTGTTAGCAGTTCATGGCATCTGGCTGTCCAGCCTAGCTCCTTTCCCATGCCTCTTCTCCTGTTGCTAAATCCTACCCCAATGCATGTGATCCTAATGCCTCTTTATCCACCATCCCTGTTTCTTCCCCAGTTACCCTGGGGTTTTTCTGCTTAAGCTAACATGGAAGATGAGCCTCTTCCTTTTGGGTTGTAAAACATAGGAATGTTCACCTGGGCTTCTAGTGGCCTTCTTTCCCATGAAAAGTCTGTATGTAGCAGGAGAATTAAGGTTAACATGCAAATTGAAGCAGGCACTGAACTTGGAGATAAAAGGAGAGAGAACTAATGACATGTTTTGAGCCTCGGCATCCACCCAAGGTAATTAAGGTAATTGTCAGGATTCAATGAGTAAACGCATGTGAGTAAAAATGAACATAAGAGTGTATATGTCCAATAATCAGTGGCTATCCTTAATTTTGTCCCCATATATAACATTTCTATACATTCTTATTTCCTCCACTAGACTGTGAGGTTTTTGAGAGCAGGCACTAGATCTTACTGGTCTCTGCCCCTCTAGCTATTAGCACAGTGCCTAGCTTACACTAAGGTTCAGTTACCCTTTAATAGAGCAACACATTCTGGTTTCTGTGAGACACATCCGTTATTGGCTTTGGCCTCATCTCTCTACAGGAGTCTGTGATTTTGTTCATACATGTGCCATTTACTCCTAAGATATAAATATCAACTTGCTCCTGTGATTTGTTTTGTCACTTTCAGTGTTCCAACTTGGGTTAAGCTGCTCTGATGTTTTTTATGTAAAACGGTTTTTATTTTTATGTTTCATTATGTACAATGCATTTTCCTTGGCAAGATCTGGAGATAGGAGATTTTTCCAGTCACATTAAAAAAAAAAAGGGTCAGTAAGCCAAGACTCCTTGTCTTATGTCTGGAAAGATGAAATTGCTCCTCCTGCTAAGCTTTGAAAAGATCAAATTACTCCCAAGCCCCACGAATAGAGTTAAAACTTAAAGCATCTTCAAATTAAATTATTTATGTTGTCTTTGGTGTATTTTCCCCTTTCCTGTAAAATATGGACATAAAAAGTATTCCTGATGATTTTTTTTATGTCTTTAATGAGTGTGTAGAAATCCTAATATTTGTTTATTTTAATGTTAGCATTTGATTTTGTGTTCAAGTTCATTAAAATGAGAAAAACACATTGCCTGTTTGATTTTCAGTTGTGAGGGTGGGTGGAATGGAATGAGTCAGTTTATTCCAATGGCTTGCTTGGATTTAGTGGACAAATGTAGAAATTATAATTTGGGAAGCAGAAGTTTCAGCCTGAAGTTTAACATTTACTCACACAGTCAGTGAAGCACAGGATTTGACTCTCTGTTCTCATAAAGTTAGTGGACCTGAATCCTTCATCCTTTCAACTGGACCTTTAACTCCAGACATAAAACGAAATGCTGGTGAGGAGTCCTTTGTTATTGACAGCTATCTGCCTGCTTGGTGTGAGCATCTATGTGTTTGGCAGAGTCTGTGCCTCAATGTATCTTCCGTCAAGAGCACCCTTTCCAACGCCCTCCTTCCGACCATTCCCTTAAAGCCTCTTGTCTGGAATAAAACAACAGCCTGCTGCCCCTGCCATGGTTTCTTCCCAACTCAGTTTGTATTTCCTCCTTCTGCAATAATGTCTTGATAATTTAAAAACTATGCCTGATTATGTCACTTCTATGAAAACTCCAATGACTTCTCGCTGCCTCCTGAATTTAAATTAGTATTCATTCCATGTGTTCATCGATTGTAACAAATGTACCACACTAATGAAAAATGTTGTTAATGGGGGAAATGTGGGAGGGGGAAGGGTTGGGGTGTATGGGAACTCCCTATATATTTGATGTAACAGTTATGTAATCTAAAGCTTCTTTAAAAATAAAGGAAAAAATTAGTATTCATTCCATGGTTTTTTGTGTACATTAACATATGGAGCCATTCAACAACTCTGGGAAGTCAAGATTATTATTGTTTCTATTTTACAGATGTTGTAACTGAGGCTGAGAGAGGTTAAATATCTAAGCTAATATCATATAGCATGTAACTGGCTAGGACTCAAGCACTAATTTTTTTGACTCAAGAATTCATGGGAATGGATGTGGCTCAAGCAGTTGAGCACCCACCTCCCACATGGGAGGTCCCAGGTTCAGTTCCTGGTGCCTCCTGAAACAAACAAAAACAAACAACAAGTGAAACAAATGAAAAAAAAATGAACTCAGGGAAGCTGATGTGGCTCAGTGTTTGAGCACTGGTTTCCCACATATGAGGTCCCGGGTTCAATCCTCAGTCCCCGGTACCCCAGAAAAAAAAAAAAAAAAAGAAAAGAGAATTCATGTTTTTCCCACTAAATGAACTTTTTATAAAACATTGATTTTTTTAATATAAAAGAAGCATTGTACCTTAACTATTTAAAATTATACAAAGTTTTCAATATATAAATGACTCCAAAGAAGAATGTAAAAGTTTCATGAAATACCATCTCCAGATCAGTAAGATGGCATTTTGCTATGTGAAAATCTTTATGAAAACAAAATACATTACAGTTAAATTTTCTTGCCTTCACATGCCCCTTCCTTCTTTCCTCTGTGGTAATTGCTATCTTGAAATTGGTGGATATCTTTTTAATCCATATTTTTAATGTTTTTACCACATTTGTACCAATAAACAATGAATTGTGTTGATTTTTGTGTTTTAAAAATTACATTTATTATTCTTATTTTTACTTTTTATGGTTTTATTTAACACAATAAAACTTGCAGATGAACTGTCTACTCATTTTCTTTCCTGTGCAGCTGGGCATTGGGATCGGTGCCTCTGATGGCCAACTGTATACCTCTTTCCACGATGGCCTTGCAGTTCTTGGAATAAACATTGTGAAAAATCTCAGCACAGTGAGATTTGTTGCACATCAGTGGCACTTCCAGCTCCTTGACCCCGTGAACCAGGAAGTTTTGGAAGCAACTGGGTAGCATGTGCTTGTTTTCTTGGTGCTAGCATAATCAACGTTGGGCATCAAGTTCTGACCCTTGAGTCTTCTTTGCACCCTGCTGTCAATGCCTTTGGGTTTCTGCCATTTATCCTTAATTGTTACATATCGGTCTGACCGGTGCTGGATGAGCTTCTTGGTCCTCTTTTGACGATCTTGGGCTTCATGAGGGGTCTGAGGGCAGTCATGATGGCAGGGAGGAGATGGCTGTCACCTCCATAGGCAGCACCAAGTATTTTTGCAACTTGCTTTCTTTACTCAATATCTCTGGGGTTGGCATTATGGTTCTTTCAATATTTTTCTATTACAATTTCAAGGGATATCATTGTACAAGACTCTATGCACATTGAGAATTTAAGTATAAATCTATAAGGAAATGCTTAATTGAAAGTTTGTTGAATATTCAAATTTACTAAGAACTGTCAAGTTGCTCTCCAAAGTTTTTGTTACTACTTAAGACTTACAGTAGCAGATGAGAGTTCTTTCTCCCCTTATCTTTAATGAGATGTGTGTCTGTAGGATTTTAAACATTTTATCTATGCAATGGAATCTGATTTTTAGTCTCAATTTGTATTGCCCTGATTACTAGTGAGGATGTAGATGTGTGTATTGACCATCTGTCTCTTCTTTTACGAAAGTAGATTATTAGGTTGGTCTTCTTTTTCTTACTTGATTTATGGAGGTTTGTAGAGGCTCTTTAAATGCTAAACATAAAGCTTTCATAATTTGTTTTCATTGCAAATACTTTCCTGTGTTTTTTTTTTTAAAACGTTATGATGTCTTCTGGTGTACAGAAAATTTTAATTCTAATATTAAATATAATTTTTACTTACTGTCTTATTTGAGAAATCCTTCCCTAGCTTGACATGAAGAAGATACTCACCCATATTTTTGTTCCAAAAGTTAAACACTTTGTTTTCAAATTAAGATCTTTAATCCAACTGCAACTTATTTTTTATATATAGTATGAGGTAAGGATCTAGTATTATATTTTTCCTTGTAGATAACTAATTGTCCTCACATCATTTATTAAATAGTCTATCATTTCTCCACTGATTTCTCTTCTGACCTTGGTTATACATTGGGTTGCCATGTGTGATTGAGCTGCTTCTAGGCTTTACTTGTTGTTTCTTTTTTTTTTTTTTTTTGGTCATTGTGTGAATTCCACAGCTTCTTAATTAGTAAAACTTTATAATATAAATCTCAATATTTGGATCCCAATTTCATCTTTAAATTTGTCTTCTTCAAGATGTCTTAGTTCTTCTTGGCCCTGTGGCGGACTGAATTATGTAGCCCAATTTAGACACTTTCTTGGTCTTAACCCTCGTTCCTGTGGGTGTGAACCCATTGTAAATAGGATCTCTTGAAGATGTTATTTTAGTTAAGTGTGGTCCAACTGAATGAGATTGGGCCTTAGTCCAGATT
>PVKH010030321.1:0-12508 GCA_004027955.1 Chaetophractus vellerosus | reverse complement strand
CTTTGCCATGCCCGTGGGGGCTCCGCCCTGCCCGTGGCGGCTTTTTGCCTTGCCCACGGCGGCTCCGGCCCGCCCACGGCGGCTTGCCTTTCTCAAGGCCGTCTGCCCGCTCGGAGAGGTCCCCGGGAACCGAACCCGGGGCCTCCCATGTGGTACACCGGCGAGCTCTTTATCCACTGAGCTATCTAGCCGGGCCCTTCTTTACTTCTTAAAGATAGGGTTCTCAGTCTTCAGCCTCAGAACTCTATCTTTAACTGCCTACTAAAAATCTGCATTTAAAGAACCCAGAGGAACTTCACATTCATCGAGTCCAAAAAATTAATGTTCCCATCTTAACTGATTGAAACAAATTTACCTAACTATGAGTAAAATAAAAGGAGGAGTTGGAAAAGAATTTCATTATTTATTAAGATATTGGCTTATTAGTTAAATGTGTACTTGATACATTTCATTGGATGTGTTTGTATAACTTAAATCATAAATTCTTAGAAGAGAGATTGAATCGTCTATACAGTTTTGCTATTATTAGTAATCAACTGTTAAATAAGTACAAAGCAAGGCTTTAATAGTTTCTAGTAAGGCCTGTGATGTTTACCTAAAACATAATTACTTCTTCCAAAAATGCCACTTTAATTCTAGGGACTAACATAAAGCAGTTATAGAGTTTTCTAAAACTAAACTTAAATTACTGAAAGGTGATTGTATTAAATGTACTTGTACTTTTTTTCTTGCTCTACAATGCTCAAGAGGCCAATTTTACATATTTATATGGATGGTCTTTTGTTCAGTCAGTCCTGAGAAATTGACCAATGTTCAATAAGCATGTGCAAATAGATTTTTAAGCATTTAGTTAAAGGAAGTAATTAAGGTTGGGGCCCATTTATTACAAGTAGAACCAATAAGAAGGGAAGACCTGTTATCATTCGATCTCATGGAAGAGAGGAGTCCTTCTGAGAATAAATGCAGTGTGGTTCCACAGAAGACAATCTGGAAAAAACCCAGTCCCAATATCTAGAGAATACCGGAGTCCTGTTACAGGGGTTTCTTGGTGGTATCTGGAATTCCCAGCCACGCTAGGGAAGCAGGAGATCTGTGAGTCAGAATACACCAGACACTGAGGCAGTGGCCTTTACAGCAACCCTCCCCTCTTTTTATAGAATCTATAGTATATATGTCTGCTTTTGATTGCAAATTATCAAAAAATAGTCTATATTAAACTGGCTTACACCACAAAAAGAATTTATTGCCTCATCTAATGGAAAGTCCAGGATAATTAGATTTCAGAGAAGTCCTTCTTGGTAGCTCAGCAATGTACTGGCCTAGTTTTTTCCTCTCAGTTCCTTTGTTCTGCCTCTTCCACATAGGCTCCCTTCTTGCTAGGCTCTCCTCTTGAGAGCCTGAAGTAGCTTCTACCATTTCTCTGAGCTGTATAATTCCATGTCTGAAGTTCAAGAAAGTCTGCACCTGAGAACTCAAACAAAAGTCCTGACTTTGAGTCTCATTTCATCTTTTTGGCCTGACTTGAGACATGTCTTCACCAACCACTGTTGCCCCAAGGATGGGACATGTTGATTGGCCAGTGAGTTTCTAACCTAAGAACCTACAATGAGGTCCACATCACACAAATCACACGGCTGGAAAATGTGGGGTACTCTCAGGAAAGGAGAAAAAGGACTAGATTCTGGGGAAACATCCAAGAAATAATGTATTTATATCATTCCAGTTACAACAAACATTTAGAATATGCCAGGATCTGTGTGAGGTGCTGAGACTTGGGAAGCTTTGGAATGAGAAATAGGGAATGGACATAAGTTCTCAAGGAACTTAACGCTCTCTTTGCGGAGACAGGCATGTAAATAATTTCCTTGGGAAATCAGGTCAGGGGAGTTAACAAACATGGATCCTTAATTCAACCACACTGTAGGACAATTTGGCAATGAACCTCGGTCCCCTTCTTTGCTTTCATGTCCATGGTGCCCTTATCCTCTGTATTAAGTGCTCCTACATAGCATATTTTGACTTGGCATAAACCTTCCAGTCTATTGTGGAGCTGTCTGTAAGGAGATGGGAAGAGAAGCAATCATTTTCATTTTAAATTATCAAAGGCTTTATGAAACCAGTGATTGGCAAGGATAACAATACTAATTTATTTAAAATATCTATGTTTTCTTTCATAGTTTTCTTTAAATTTAATATAAACAGCTGTCATTCTTTCTCCAGTATTATCAATTTGCCAGTCTTCCCGCCTGCTGATATTTTTAAGCAACAAAATAACATTAAATTTTGAACAAAACATCTCTGTTTTCATCATTATTTGACTAGAATCTTATATTAACGGTGGAGAATCGCCTTTTCCCTCAGCATGAGGTAAGGTGTTAGACCCTATCATCGAGATCCACATGGCTTCTCTTAAAATGCCCAGCCTTACTTATATTTTAGAGAGTCACATTTTCTGTGGTTGGAGCAGAACCTAAGTATGCAGTTATCCCATGAACTTCCAAGAATGCTTATTTTACAGTTATCTGTTCAAAGTTTTTTTTTTTTTTTTAGCATATTATAGAGTATCTGTTATAGGAAACCTGGTGAACAGGGCTCTCCAATATTCTCCAGGCAAACAGGGACCCAAACTTCCTTAATTTGCCACCTAGTGCCACTGTTCAGGGTTGAATGAGAGACTATAGCACTGAAAAACCTATTTTAAACAGGAAAATATAGGTAAAACGAACCCCTGACAAGGAGTAAATACGATCATCCCAGGAAATCCTCCTAAGGAAGAGCAGGAAGGCCAACAGTGGCAAAAAGACCCCCCAAAATAAGTGCAAACAGGGTTTTCAGCCTCTGAATTGAGAACAAGGAAGACCGTCTCAGGAGAATGTGGTTATGCATGGGAAGACAAGGGCTGCAGGTGGAGGTGCTTTTGTTCAACATGGCAGTACCGTCAGAGGAGAGCAGAATAAGGATTCCACATTTCTGCTTCTGAATCTTCAGCTAAGCATGCATATAGTTTTGACTGGCTTATGCAGAAATCCAAGATATTCCTCTAAGTCTAGTTCTGGGGCTTTGGAATTCACGTAACGTGCACTGTTCATGGACAGATCACTGCTAATAAATATCAGCAGTAGAAACATAAATTCAAATTCACAGTCCTCTTTTGCTTTCTTAACACAGAAACATAGATTACAGTTTGATTCTCTCATTTGCCAATCATTTTGTTGCAGCTCAGAGTTAGTAATAGTATGATCACTACATTTTCCTTCCCATTCATGGTACAAAATACTTAGCATTCACCTTGGAAGAGATGCCAGTCTTACAGAGGCATTCCTCTTTAGGTTCCAGGAGACGCCAAAATGTCCCTATTGATGTGCAGAGAAATAGTCTCCATGCTTTTGTGACTCTTGTGAAGACTAAAGTTTATGTATCACACATGGACTAATTCTCCCTACTTGACACCTAAGAGTGAACTACATCTCTGATCCTTTCTCAATGTCTCTAATTTAGTTAATCCCACTGTCCCATAACCAGAGAATATAAACCAGCTTCTAGAGGGATTACTCTATTTTTTTGACCAGCTAGCCAATTTGAGAGAATTTATTTGGAGTTAAGTGTGTTAGTAACCAATGTTAGCTTAATAACAGTTTTCTACAGCAAATAAATAATAATTTAAGTATATTTCTACAGAACTCTTCAATGTTTTAACAAAAAAAATACTCTTGAGGGATTACAAAAGAGTACCCTTCCATATCCCTTGCATATACCATAGTACCTACTTTATTATGTGTAAGATCTCTCATCCCTACCCCAATTTTACCAGAATCCTTTGCACTTTCTTCTATTACACAAGTATTCTCATGTCAGTTTTATTTAATGTCTGCATTTAATTGATGTTTATTCATTGGTCTACCTGCCCTTTAACTCTATGTACTTCAGTGATGCCTTAGATTCCTTAAAACATAGGTGACCAGATCAATGAGAGTCTGCTTAATACTACATAACATAACCTCATACTTTAGATAAATGTACTAAATAAGCGATTTTTTTTTAAATAAATGTTATATGCAACATTACGTCACAGAGTTGTTTCTTCATGATGTCTTTTGCTGGCTTCTACTGTTCACCTTTCTTTTATAATGAACTTTGCTATTTCTCTCAGTAGTGTCCCTAGTATAAAGAACAATCCTTTAAGAGTGAGGAAAATAATAGGATAATGATCAACAGTCAGGGTTCCTCATCTCTGTGTATGGCCCAAGTCACAGAACTTCCCTGAATTTTTTTTCTCCTTGTGCAATGTAGATCATATAGTCTTGTAAGACAAACATTTCTTCTGAGAATTTAATATAGCAAATTTCTGCTCAAGCCCCAAACTTCCACCTCTACATGTCAAAAATATATCTCTATTTTCATTTTTTTTTGTTACATATCCCCCCCTTTCTGCTTGTTCTTGCTGTGTTCATTTTTGCATTCTTCTGTGTCTGCTTTGTCTCCCCCTACTGCGGTGATGTGCCGAGTCAGCTCACCATGCAGGTGGCTTGCCCCATTCATGGGCGGCTTGCCCCGCTCGTGGGTGGCTCTGCTCTGTTCGCGGGCGACTTGCCCTGCCCATGGCGGCTTTTTGCCCTGCCCACGGTGGTTCTGCCCTGCCCATGGCGGCTTGCCCTCTCAAGGCAGTCTGCCCGCTCGGAGAGGCCCCCAGGAACCGAACCCGGGGCCTCCCATGTGGTAAACCGGCACCCTATCCACTGGGCTACAGCCGGCCCCCTATCTCTATTTTCTTAATCCCTTATTTTACAAATGAGGGAATTAAGATCCTTAGAGGTTAACTGGCTTGCTCATGGGGACACAGCTAATTGGCAGACTTGCAGATATCATTTATCAACTTTAAAAATGTTCTTTCAGTGTGTTGTCAAGTATAACCTATTACCCTTAAGAAAGCTCCTTTCCTAAGAGCTAGGAGTTTCGTCAATAATGTCCATCTAATTAACTTTTGTTATCTCTCTTAATAGACTCCATAATGTAGAGGACAAGCAGCAGCAGGTATTTTTAGCCTATTCGTTTCTCTATATATTAAACCAACTTCAAAAAATATAAACTATTTAAGATAAAAAGCAGCCATAGTCTCTTCAACATAATAAAACCACAACTATTTTAATTTCATGTTTTCCCAACTTCTTTTTTCATCTATTTTTAGAAGGTTGTATTATTGTTTTTCTTATATCTGTGCTTATTGTTTTTTTAGCTCTCAACATTATCTTGTTTATTTCTTTCTTTTTCTATCGTATCACTTGTACAAAAATAGATGCATAATCATGGAAGAATATGATAATTTGTCTAACCTTCCCCTATTGTTGGAAACTTAAGCCATTTCCAGTTTTTCACTACTATGAAAAATGCCAAAGTGAATATGTCTGTACAAGTAGAAACACAGCAGGGTTTACACAGGAGACCAAACCTGTATCAAATATCCTCATGCCAAGTGAAAAATCAGGTTCAAATTCACCTTCTGTGAAAAAAAAAAAAAAAAAGATGCAACCATTGAACATTTTTTTGATGCAGCATACATTGCTTTGCCATGACAGGAATGGAAATAGATTAAAATTTGAAATACTGAAATATTTTTCTTTGATACTGGACATTTTTATTGAACTATAAACTGTATGAATAAATATTTATTTTTCTTCAATTTAAAATTAGAAAGAGTTATAACGAATACAATTGTCCACATGTTATTGGTCAAGTACTTAATGTATGTTATCCAGAATCTTCCCAGAAACCCTATGAGGAAGGTGCTGTTGCCTTATTATATAGATTTATTTATAAATTTATAGATGGAGAACCTGAAACTCAGAAAAGCTCAGTGATTGCCAGAGCCAATTCCTAGCAAATTGATTTCAAGCCCCTATTTTTGGTGTTTGCCTTACCCAAGAAGCTAGAGTGGTGTGTTCCACATCAAAACTGAGTAGCAGCAAAGGAATACAACACTCAGGTTTTAACTTCATATTCTACTTCCCGAAAGGTACCAGAACTGTGTACCTAAGTCAGATGGGTCTAAAACTACATGTCACTGCTGCTCAGCATCCTTTGGGGGGGGGGGGGGCGGAAATGATCTATTCAATCCCAGAAAAATCTCAATGCAAAAGATAGTGTCAAGAACAAGGCAGCTGGAAAATGCATTTTATTTCTCTCAGAAACTTATTTTACAATTAAAGACGATACTGTATACCTAATCTATGTAGCTGCACATCCTTGTATTTCAGCATGAACCTTTTGGGGATTCCTCACATTAGCTGGTTTCACTTGCAAAATTGTGGTTATCAAATATGCCTCTTCTGTATGGGATCAAAGTCCCCTATCAATTAGAGGTGGAGTAGACATCAGTATCCCAGAATCCTCAGGATTGGGAAATGAACTATGTACTAGAGTGGACTTACTGGTATTCTACTATAGACTTGTTGTGATTCTAGCAATGGAAGAAATAACAGCATTGATGTGGAGCCAGTGGCCACTGGAGGCTCTGGGGCCAGGGAGAGGGAAAAACAGGTGTAATACAGGGGCTTTTTCAGGACTTGGGAATAGTCCTGAATGACATTGCAACTACAGATATAGGCCATTTTATATCTTCCCATAACCTGCAGAATTGTGTGAGAGAGAGTGTAAACTACAATGTGAACTATGGTCCATGCTCAGTGGCAATGTCCCAGGATGCGTTTATCAGTTGCAATAAATGTGCCACACTAGTGAAGGATGTTGTTTATGTGGGAGGGTGTGGGGAGTGGGGCATATGGGAATCCCTATATTTTTTTAATAACATTTATGCAATCTAAGTATCTTTTTAAAAATAAAAAAAATTTTTTTAAATATATATGCCTCTTTACCCACCCAACCCCACCTTCATTTCTTACTCTTTCATCAAAAATTAACTTGTGGAAGGGTACAACTTAATTTTCTACAATCTCATGCTGCTTGCTTTCCAGGAATATTAGGCAACTTATTTATTCAATTAAAACAACAACAACTCACTGAGTATATCCTGTGTGTCAGACACAGCTATAGAAAGTTCTTGGAGTGCCATTTGTTAACAAAACCAAATAAAATACTTATCATCATGGAGTTTATTATGGAGTGGAGAAGCACTTAGTCAAATAAATACACGAATAAATGTAAACTGCACCTATGCTGAGTGCCACAAAGGACAGGTACTTAATTCAGGGATTTTACCTAAATGGTCTGTACAGGAGAAGTGAGGGAGTGGATTTGCAGAGAAACTTTATTTGTAGGGATTGAATGTTAAGTGAGATGTTGAATTTATAATAGTGTATTAATAGTACTTTCTGTTTCTATGCTTTTATCAGACCATATTAATGAATAGCTACACAGTGAAGTTTCTGGGAGCCCAGAAAATACCAGAATACCTTTTCCATAAAGGAAAAAGGAAAAGAAAATGATTTTACTAACATTAAAGCTTGTAATCTGTTAGATGTGTATATTAAGCTCTCTACAAAGCTATCTCAAACATTGACATATAGTTCCCTGGACCTGATTACACAAAATCTAATTTCTCGATTTCCATTTTTCCTTTCCTTCTTTTGTTTCAAATCCTACTTATTTTTCAGGTGTCTGTTATTGTACCATTTGCTTATTATTTTCGTTTATTTTATATAATTTATGGCCCTTTCCATTTGGGGGGGGGGCATTTGATTTTTACCTGTTATTTGATCTATAAATAAATTCAAAGTTTATTTTTAGAGCAAGCCAATTTCTCAGAGATTTCTAATTGGTATATGAAAAAATGGATTTGATCTTTTATTTATTTCAAAACTTGAGTAGGTTTTTCGAATTACATGTCAAAATTATCTTTTGTTTTTACATGGTTCTTTGGAAGGCTAGGCTTATAAACAAGTGGTGAAGGACTGGTGTAGGCTCTGAGGTCAGATCTGTGCTTGAATCTCGGCTCTATTGTTTACTACTGGTATGATCTTCAAGAAACTATTTAACCTCTGTGAACCTCAGTTCTTTAAAAAAAAAAGTGGAGTTAGTGGGGCAAATCCTTGCAGGATATTTAGCATTAAATGATAGAACTTATATAATCACTTTGTAAACTCACTAGCAAAAACTACAAAGAAGGGCAGCCTGTGAAATAATTATTTTGTTGTGTATTTCCACTGCTTTGGATCCATCCGGAATGGAGTAATGTTATTTTCTCCCTTCCAGAAGAGCTACCCGGCATTTTGTTCCAAAGCCTCTTGACCAGTGAGAAAGGTAAACAGGCTTTTTCAGTTCTAGAATCTAAGGCCTGACTTCTTAAGACATCAAGCACTTGCTGATTAGCCATAAAGTTCTACTGAGAGAGAAAGATGTATAATGAAATGCTGAAAAATGTTTCAACAAAAAAAATTTGTTTGTTTGAGGAAGAAAGGACGAACAAAAAAAAAAAAAAAAAAGGTAGCCAGCCCTTGTATGGATCCCTGGGGACTGAAGAAGAGTACAGGAAATTTGGGGCTAGAGCCTTGAATCTGCTCCGATGCAGCTCTTTGGAGATAGAAGGGTCTCAGAATAGCAGTGGGGCCTGTGCTTAGCAGACAGAAGCCGCTGATTTCCCCTCCAGAGGAGGCCCTCCACACCTGGGGCCGGAGCTTGGCAATGGCCCAGAGCAGCATTGACAGAAGGATGGCGTGTGACCAGTTCACGCCCAGTTCACAGTGGGACTGAAAGAAACCTCAGCAGTGCTGGCAACCACAGTCCAGAAGACCAGAGCTCCTCTCTACTAGGGGATTTAAAAAATGGCAGAGATCTTTAAGGCTCCAGGAATTCTTAAGTAATTCCAAAGGAGAGAAAAGAATACCACTGAAACAACAACTGATGTACTTCTTGCCAATTTTTTTTTCTTGTGGGAGATGGGAAGCGAGCATATTGAGCTTTTTCTAATTAAAGGAAAAATGAAACAAAATGTGACATTATTTATATTCTAAGTGATTTGCAGCAATTAATGGCTATTGCATATATCCAAAAGAAAAGAATGAGTATCATTTTATAATTGATAAGCCTGCTGCACATTATTTTTGCAAAAACCTTGAAATGATAAATGCCTAGAGGATACTATTATTTCACCTTTGTAAGTCCTTTTATCAAATAAAACCCCATGCTTTAGAAAATAGACATAAACCATAAGAAGCCTGATGCTTTTCTCCCCAATCCCTCCCTTTTCCTCTTTCCCTACCTCCCTCTGATTGTTTCTTCTGTCTCTCCTTTGCATTTTCAATATTTCCTTATCTTTCCTTCCCTTTTCTCCTCATTTAAGCTGTTTCTCATTCTTTCTCTATTCTCTCTTATTACTCATCTTATAATTTCCACAACTCATGACCTCTTTTCTCTATTTCCCCTCTTTTTCTACTTCCCACACACCTTTCAACCTCTGCTTTCTCCTTGCCTGCCCTTGCCATTAACCCCATTCCATTTCCCCATCTTGCATTGACTTTTTCAAAATAGGATTTTCTTTAAATAGAATCAACGATCTAGAGCTATATTCCCTCCATTCATCCACAAGGGAAATCTCACCACTCAGACCTTAATAAATGGGAAGTTTCAAATTTAAGCATTTGAGCATCTTCTATTCTGGACAATGATTCTGAAATCTGCATATGTCTGTGAAGAAAACTTTATATTTAAGTAAAAAGTACCTAAAATATCAAGGAAACCTCTTTTTTAATAGCTTATCTTTCAGGCCAAAAATCAGACATGATCTCTGGTAACAGAAAGGGTTCTTTTGGGCTGAACTTAAGAAGCTGAAAAGAGGGACATATTCAGATAAGGTATCTTGTGAAGCAAAACCTTAACCTCTCAATGTAATAAGATTCTGTATTAAAATAGCTGAAGTAGAAAAAAGTATATGTAATATTTCACCTACCCACGTAATTATGACTTAAAATTTCTTTAGCTGTAGCTTCAAGGCCTGACCTTGTTTGCCCTTGGAACTTCTGTTCTAGAAGCAGAAAGAGCATTGTGTGTAGGCTGTGGCAAAACAGCAGGATTCCTGACTTCTACAATGGTGTTGATTTGAATAGATGGACAACGTGTTTCTTTTTGCTCTTTTAGGGCTTGGTATTATTTTTCTGAGAGGTTAATCAGCCAAAACAGTGGAGTCAGATAGTGTGTATGAAGTGTACTTTTACTTGGAGGGCTTTCAAACAAATGCCTAACAGGAACATAAAAGCATTTTATAATAAATAACAGTGAGTCCCTGTGAACAGAAAGAAAATTCCAAATGAATAGAGGTGAGTAGAGGAGGAAGATTTGAGAGAAGAAGACTTCTGCATTCCTATGAGTGATTCTGCATTTTTCTAGACAAGGAATATTTTCATGACAACCTCATAATTAAGAGGAAGCAGTGTCCTAAACTATAAAATTTGAAGTAGTCAGCCTTTTTGACATTCAAACTATTGTCCACCCTTGTCTTGCTAGTAATATCTGAAGTTTCACAATTGGAGACTAATCCCTTCGGATAGCCTTCTTGTCTTCTGTTAACTGAATAAAATACTGAGAGAACTAATACATTAGGACTCATCAGTGTGAATGGGTAAATCTGATATTAACTGAGTCTGAGTCATAAACCTGAGAACATTTTCCTAAAAACTGACCCTCTTTATCAGCACTGACCATCAGAAATAAGAGAGTCAAATATGTGGTATTAATGTTTCTAGTAGCCATTCTTTGAAAAGTAAAAGGAAACAGGTAAAATTAATTTAATGGTATATTTTATTTAACCCAACATAGCTAAATTATTATCATTTCAACATGTAACAAAAACAAAAAATATGTATTAATGAGCTATTTTACTTTTTTTTTCATGCCATGTCTTTGAATTCTGGTGTATAGTGAACATTTACAGCACATCTCATTTCAGATTAGGAACATTTCAAGTGCTCAAGAGCTACCTGTGACCAATGTCTACCTCATTGGATAATACTGCCCAATATTACAATTCATCTTCAATCCCTTACTTTTTTCTTCTTAAGTACAATATTTTCATATATTTTTCTTATCACTTACATATATTCATACAATTTTTCATATTGTTTTTGAGATGATTCAAAATTAACTGCCACAAACTGTGTTAATATCAAGCCTTTTAGCTTTTAATTTATTTCAAATACTTTATTTTCTATACTGTAGGAAGAATGGCTTTTCCATATTACTTCATGATCATAGTTTAGGAAATATTATATTATTAATTATACAAATATACTTTATTTTTTATATGGTTAAGTACTAGGTAGTTTATGCAACAATAAGTGGGTTAACTTTCACTTGCAATTAGAAATTCTGGGAACAACTGAGACACACGCCAGAAAAAACAAACAAAAAAAAAGAGTGGCTGAAAACTGGATTCCTGTTGTGGAGGTGGATGTGCTTGAAAAGTAGAAAAACTATTCAGTTCAGTGGAAGAATTGTTATTTTAAAATATAATACAAGTAATTGGGGCTTCTGATGAGACATAAAATATGTTTAATTATTAGTTAGTGAACAAAAGGAATTGTCAATTTTTTTTCCATAAATAATTCCCACCAATATTGCTACTCAGCCTGTCAAGATGTGTGAGCCTTAAAAGGGAAAAGAAAAGAATATTTTTCAAACTTAAAAGTCAGTTCACATATTTATTGATATCTAATCATGAAATTCAAAGCTAAAAGAAACCTATAGTCATGGTTGAAAAATTAGTTTCCCAACTTTCCTATAATTTCCTTCCCAAGGAAGCAATGTGATAGTGGTAAGCCCATGAGTTTAGCTGGCAGAGAAGTCTGTGTTCAAATCCCAACACTGGCATTAAACTGCAAATCATTAAGAAGTGAGACTTTGAACCTCAGTTTACTCACCTGTAAAATGGGGAAATGCCTACTTTTCAGAGTTGCCCTGAGAATTCAAGATAATTTACATGAAAAGCCTGACATTGTAAATGTTTACTATTATTACTCTCCTTGTGGAAGTTAGATTAGGATTTATTCATCTGCTAGACCTTGTATGATTTTGAAGACAGAAAAATGTTCATTTTATCCTTTACTCAATAGGATAATCACAGCTGTAATTTAATAGTTGTGATGGTTAGGCTAATGTGTCAACTTGGCCAGGTAATTGTGCCCAGCTGTTGGGTCCAGCAAGCCCCGGGCTAATTGAGTTTACTGCATGGATAGCTGATTGCATCTACATCAATCAGCAAGATTGGATCAAGAATGGATGACACTTTTATCCATTCAGTTGACTGCTATAAAAGGGAACTGATTTCAACATTCGAAGAGAATTTCCCAGCTCGTCCTTTGACAGCGAACTTCTCCCAGGAGCTCATCGAGGACCCTTCATCAGTCTTTCATCGGAGCCCCTGGCTTGCAGCCTGCCGGCGGGACCTGAACTTGTGTATCCCCACGGTCACGTGAGAGACTCTTATAAAATCTTATATTTTTAAAAGATATCTCGTGTTGGTTCTGTTTCCCGAGAGAACCCTGACTAGAACAATAGTTTTTTT
>PVKH010030320.1:0-12509 GCA_004027955.1 Chaetophractus vellerosus | reverse complement strand
AAACGACGAGCTGGGAAATTCTCTCCGAATGTTGAAATCAGTTCCCTTTTATAAGCAGTCAACTGAATGGATAACAGCGTCATCCATTCTTCATCCAATCTTGCTGATTGATGCAGATGCAATTAGCCCCAGGCTTGCTGGACCCAACAGCTGGGCACAATTACCTGGCCGAGTTGACACATTAGCCTAGCCGTCACAGAAGGTGATTTATTTTTCAAGTGCACAAGTAAGGAACTGGGGAAATCTTCCCCAAACCCATTCAAATGATTTTACACTTTGGTTAGAATATCCAGAAACAGCAGCTATGTACAGTGGGGGAAGCATAGAGGGGTTGAGGGGTGAGGAAATCTCTTCTTTGTCTGTTTTATGTTTATTATTATTATCATTGAAATAATGAAAATGGTCTAATAATGATTGAAGTGATGAATGTTCAACTATGTGATTACAGCAAATACCGTTGATTGTTCATTCTGGATCAATTGTATGCTTATTAATATGTATTAATAAAATTGATTTGTTATAAAACAAAAAAAGAAGAAGAAAAGTTAAAAAAAATACACAAGTGATGCTAGAGGTCTTGTGAGGAGGGTACATGCAAGCACATCCAACTTGTCCTTCATTTCAGTGGTTAATAAACCACAGTTTAGACATACTTGTGCAGGTTCAAGGCCTTCAGGGCTCCTTTCTCAGCCAACTGCTCAAGGAAATCAAGCTCTTTGTCTCTGAGAAAAGTTACAGATTTAAGACATTCTGTCTGGTTTTGTTTTGAGATATTATTTTATTCCTGTAAGCAAAACTGAGAAGGTCTGGCTAATATCCTTCAGGGAACTAAGTGCAAAGAGTAAACTTCTAAAATTAGATTAATAGAAAACCAGCTCAATTAGTTTTAGAATTTTCAGAGCTGCATAAGTGAAGAAATTATAATAAGCACATTTTTCATCTATCATTTTATATGCAGTGTAAGAACAGCAGTAGCCTTAGTCTCATCTGCTCTAGCACCTTGCTCCAAAAGTCATCCTTCTATATCATTAGCTTCTCCTCTAATTGACTTCTACCTCTTAACTTAAAATTACTAACATCCGTTCACCCCACTTTATTCTATGTCTTTGTGTATTTTAACTTCAGTGCCTGCCACACTATTCCATGTCTGTAGTATTTGCCAACTCTCTTTCAGGGAATTAAAAACAATAACAAAACCCAAAACACAACCTTGGGGTCTAGTTATGGAACTGGTGCTGTACTAGTGGTGAACAAGACAGACCTGATCCCTGTCCTAGTGGAGTTTACAGCCTAGCAAGAGAAGAGGAAATAAAATACTTACAAGTGTGATGCATATTTTGAAGGAAGAAGCATAGAGTACTGTGGAAGCACATAGGGTCTGCAGGGTCATGGAAGGAAGATCAAGAATAAATTCCTGGATTAAATCAGGGTCTGGGGAGAATGAGAAAAAGAGACTGACAGAAGAGTTATCAAGAAAGGACAAGATGGGCTGGACTTGGAAGGGGGATAGTGTGGAGAAAGGAGTAGGGAAGAAGAGGCAGGGCTAGTGAGGCATTGAGGGTCAAGTAACTGAGGGATGATGTCATTCAATGAGATAGACTGTGGTAAGAGGGTAGGGGTGAAGGGGAGAAAGCACTAATAAAATTTGTGACCCATCTTAGGAAGGATGGATAATTAGATCTATATTTCCAATGGCCTATGTAAAGTGGCATTTATGGGTTCACTTTGAAAATATGGAGTTATGTGCTTTTTATAGGCTCTTAGAGATATCTAATCTGGGAGAGACTTAGGTAAACCAATTTCTTCAAGGTATGAGTTTCTGAAGTCTTCAATATTTCAAGTACAGTATGAAACTCCAATGATGCTAGGACTCCTTTTATCAAAGGAGATCCTCTTCTGGCTACTAATATAAGGATTTTTACTGTGGGAGAGCCTAGTCTATAGAAATGCACAGTTGTGCAAAATTAAAAGCACTTTTACCTAAAGGCAGCAGAGGGCAATCTTGTCCTCCTAATCTAGTCTAATAATGTATGTCAGATAAGGTTGAGATAAAAATCAGTTAAAAAATAACCTTAGTGCTAGAAGGAACTTCAAAAGGAATTTTTTCTGCTCCCTCCATGGTTCTACCCCAAGTTTATCTCCAGCATTACAGAAAATAAGCTTGTGGAACTGTTAAAAAAGATGCCTATGGACACTGAAACAAACTTACATGAAAATATCTTTCTCAATTGTCCTGGGGAGGTGTATTGGCTTATTTGATCATGCTTACATCTTAAATCAGGTCCTTGCACTGGTCATTCTCAGTTGCCCCTCATTACAACTAATGATGGAAAGTAGATGATAAGAGCCTGGAAGAATGATGGAAAGTACATGATAAGAGCCTGGAAGGCTGCATTTGGGATGCCCTAAACATCTTCATTGTGATGAGGGGGAATAGTGAAATGTAGGTGGGGCACAGGGCAGGAGGAATGGTGGACAGACTTCTGGCTTTCATGTGGAAGACAGGCTAGTGCTAGGAGGGCACAAGAAGGAAGATTTTTAGCAGAATGTAAGGAAACATCTATTAATAGCTAGAATTTTCAACAAAGAGAATGGATTCCCCAGAGAAGGAAATTGAGCATCACTTAAGATATTCTAACAGAGATGGATGCTCACCTACCGAGCACTTTTCTCAAAGTGAGCTCATAAGACCCCTTCCATCAGATTCATGTGGAGTGCAGCCTGGTGCTAAAATGCAGGTTCTGGGTTCTGTCAGAGACCTATGGAATGACAAAGTCTAGTGGCAGGGCCCAAAGGTCTGCATTTTAAGAAGCTGCCCTGGTAATTCTTTGGCACACTGAAGTTTGAGAACCACTACTGTTGGGGGATTAAATCATGTGTCCCACAAACACATGTTCAACTTCTAACCCCTAGGCTGTGTATGTGAACTCATTTGTAAATGGTATCGCCAAAGATCCTATTGAGATGAAGTCAAATTGAATCAGAGTATGCCTTAAACAAATATGACTGGAGTCCTTATAAGCAAATGAAATTTAGATATGAAAGAGGAAGCTAGAGTAAGAGACAGAAGGAAACAGATTGCTATGTGGACCGAGGCAGAGATTGGCAGCAAGCCACCTCCAAATCACTATGGACTTTGAAGAAAATATGACCTGCCAATACCTTATTTTGACTTCTAGCCTCCAAAATTGTGGGATAATAAATTCCTGTGGTTTAAGTCAGCCATTATGTGGTGTTTGTTATAGCAGCAATCTCAAAATAAGACAAGTCATTTCAGGGTCCCTGTAATCAGTGGGTGATTGATTGGCTTGGAAGATGACCCTCCAAATCTCTACAAATACCAATATCATGATAGAGTAGGGAAGAGGGGAAAGTTTGTCCATATTAAGAACATATTTGTATGTATTAACTATTTTGGATTTAATATAAGTTCATTTAGAGAAACCAGAAAATACAAATAAGAAATAAAAGGCTTATAATTTGACAGCATTGATAAATGCCATTATACTTTCTTGTGTGTCCATCCACACAGTTAGACGTATAAATAGATAGCATTATATAATACATACTGTTTACTTAATTTTTTGCTTTCAATTTATACCCCAAACCCCATTTTAATATCTACAGAATAGTTCAATAGAACATGATGCAGTAAATTTAATAAAATTTCCATACTTGAGCATTTGGTTTTCCAAGCATTTACAATTATGTATAAGGATTTTGAACCAACTTATAGTGTTGACTTCTAATTTATTTTTGTTATTTTTTTTAAAGTTTCTTTTTTCCCTACTTCCCCCATCTTTATGGATTGAATTGTGTCTCCCAAAAAGATATGCTCAAGACCTAACCCCTTGTACCAGTGAAAGCGACCTTATTTGGAAATGGTGTCTTTGCCAATATAATCAAGTTAAGTTGAGGTCATACTGCATTATGCTGAGCCTGGTATCCAATGACTGGTGTTCTTGTAAGAAGAGAGAGAGATGGAGACACAGACACACACAAAGAGAGCACCATGTGGTGATGGAGGCAGAGATTAGAGTGATGCAACTGCAAGCCAAGGAATGCTGAGGATCACCAGCAATCACCTGTAGCTAGGAAGAGGCAAAGAAAGATTCTTCCCTAGATCTTTCAAAGAGGGAGCATGGTTCTCTGCCCACACCTTGATTTTGGACTTCCGGCCTCCTGAACTGTTAGAGAATAAGTTTCTGTTGTTTTAAGCCATCCAGTTTGTGGTAATTTGTAACAGCAGTCTTAGGAACTGATAGAACCATCCATAGGTGCTTTTTATTAACATCTGTTGTGTCTCCCTCCCTCCCTTTCTCCAAGTTCATGCAATAATACACAACCATATATGTACTTACACAGTTTCATTTTAATCTTTTGAAGCAAAAAATAAGATAATAGGGCATGCAATAGTCTGCATCTTGTTTTTTTCCTTTTGCCTAACACTATAGGATGTCATAAGTTCCAAGACAATGCATATCCAATGTAATTCAGTTTTTAAAAAACCCATCATATGACTTTAGCATTTTATACTTTTTTTGTCTGTTTTTATCTGTTTTTTTTTCTTTTTTTTTTTTTTTGCCACATAAACTATGATGCAAAAATTACCTCTAGCTCATACATTATACAAAAATTAACTCAAAATGGGTCAAGGACCTAAATATAAAAATGGCAACCATAAAAATCCTAGAATAAAATGTAGGGAAACATCTTCAAGATTTTGTAGTAGGTGGTGGTTTCTTAAACCTTACACCCAAAGCTTGAGCAATTGTATTAGTCAGCCAAAGGGGTGCCTTTGCAATATACCAATAATTGGTTTGTTTTTATAAAGGGTATTTATTTCAGGTAGAAGCTTACAGTTACCAGGCCACAAAGCATACATTTCTTCCCTCACCAAAGTCCATTGTCACGTGTTGGAGCAAGACAGCTGCTGACGTTTGCCAGGGTTCAGGCTTCTTGGGTTCCTCTTTTCCCGGGGCTGCATTTCTCTCGGGGTTTAGCGCCTCCGCTTGCTCCACAAGGTCAGCTGTAGACTGTCAGGTGAATGGCTCACTTCTCTCCTCCTGGAGCGTCCTCTCCAACATCAGAACTGCTTCTCAAAAATCTGCTTCTCAAATCTGCTTCTCAAATCTGCTCCTTCTGTCTTTGGCCTTGCCTTTTATACTTGAGACCACACCCACCAAGGGGTGGGGCTCAATACCCTACTGACCTGGCCCAGTCAAGGCCCTAATCATAAGCCAATCATGCCCAGATGAACAGATCCGTTTATAAGCATGATTCAATATGGATTTTTGGAATTCATAATTATACCAAACGGCTATAGCAACGAAAGAAAAAAATAGATAAATAGGACATCCTCAAAATTAAACAGTTTTGTGCTTCAAATGACATTGATTCTCCTACTCAATAGGAGAAAATTTTTGGAAACCTCACATTTGATAAGGGTTTGACTTCCATGTTATATACAGAGATCATATAACTCGAGAAAAAGACAAGCAACCCAATTAAAAAATGGGCAAAAGACTTGAATAGACATTTTTCCAAAGAGGAAATACAAATGACCAAATAGTACATGAAAAGATGCTCAACATCACTAGCTATTAGGGAAATGCAGATCAAAACTATAATGAGGTATCATTTTACACCTTACAGAATGGCCATTATTTAAACAACAACAACAACAGCAACAACAAAAACTCCAGAAAACTGCAAGTGCTGGAGAGAATGTGGAGAAATAGGAACACACCTACACTGTTGGTGGGAATGTAAAATGGTGCAACCTCCATGGAAGACAGTTTGGCAGTTCCTCAGAAAGCTAAATATTGATCTGCCATATGATCTGGAAGTCTTGCTACTAGGGATATATTCAGAAGAACTGAAAGCAAGGATGCAAACAGACATTTGCCCACCCATGTTCATAGTGACATTATTCACAATTGCTAAAAGATGGAATTAAGTCAAGTGTCCATTAACCAATGAATGGATAAACAAAATGTGATATATACATACGATGGAATACTATTCAGCTGTAAGAAGAAATGAAGTTGGGATACATATGACAACATGGATGAACCTTGATGACATTACATTGAGAGAATTAAGCCAGACACAAAAGGACAAATATTGTATGGTCTTACTAATATGAACTAAACACAATGAGTAAACTTATGGAATTAAACCATAGAGTAGAGTAGGGGCCGGCTGTAGCCCAGTGGATAGGACACCGGTACACCACATGGGAGGCCCCGGGTTCAGTTCCCGGGGGCCTCTCCGAGCCGGGCAGACTGCCTTGAGGGGGAAAGCCACCGTGGGCAGAGCAGAGCCGCCGTGGGCAGGGCAAAAAGCTGCCACGGGCATGGCAAATCACCCACGAGCAGAGTGGAGCCACCCGCGAGCAGAGCAGAGTTGCCCTCCAGCAGGGCAAGCCACCCGCGAGTGGGCAAGGCCACCGCTCAACCGGTGAGCTGACTTGGTGGGTCCCCACAACAGGGGGAGACAAAGCAGACACAGAAGAATGCAAAAATGGACACAGCAAGAAGAACAAGCAGAAAGGGGCGGGGGGGATATGTAAAAAGTAAATAAATAAATAAACCATAGAGTATAAATGTGGGTAGAGAAAGAGGAGCTGATGCTGAATGCATGTGGAATGTTTAATAAGGTTGATTGTAAATGTGTGGAGATGGATAGAGTTGATGGTAACACATTAGTGAGTATAACTAACACTACTGACTAAAATGTGATTGTGGCTGAAAGGGGTGGTCTAGGGTGGTTTATGGGTAAAATACATAGCTTATACTATGGACCAGAGATAGCAGTAATATTATGATGACATTCTCTCATCATTTGTAACAAATGTCTCACAACAATGTAAGGAGCTGGTAGTAAGGTGATGTGTGGGAGTCCTGTATGGGATGCATGATTTTTTAAATAAAGTCACAACTTCTATAATTAAAAAGAAAAACCTGGGCTCAAAATAAAAAAAGAATCAAATAAACAAATACCTTTTACATATATTCCTGTTCATTGATCCTTTCATTTCTATATAATAGTTTTCCAGAAGGAATGCAAAGTCAGAGGATCTGTAGCCTTTTAACTTTATAAATCCTGTCATTGATTGCTTAAAAAAATTACATCTGAGAGTTGCTTTGTCCCGCATCCTCGTGATCATGAGACATAACTTATCTAACAAAGATACAAAAAACAACTTAGCCAATCTGAAGGGTAAAACGTACTAATTCACCCTTAAATTATTTTGCTTTTCCTGGTACTATGATATAAAATAAACCTAATGAATGAGAGAAATGCCAATTTGAAGACAAGAGATGACAGAGTCATGGCTGTGCCTGGAGTTTGATGAAGCTTATGAGGAACTTGCTGTCAGGCAGAGTAGCAGTAATTCGTAATTAGTGATGGGGGATTTGTCCCTATCCATCCTCCCTGGCCGTGATTCCAACACAGTAAGGGAAAGTCATATCCTTCTTGCTTAGACTTGGAACATGTCCTTTCCAGCCAGCCATCCTGTGTGTCCTGCACATCTAGTTTCACCTCATGGGTCACCATCACCATGTTGAAACCTGAATGGAAAGGGACGAGAGTGGACAAAGAGTCCGAGTTGATTTTCAGCTGTGGCCCCAAAATACAAAATACCACAAAAAATGTGTGACACCTGGAGTTACTATTACAATAACTGACTGTAAGGAAACACATTTTTCTATGTGATTATTCCCTAAAGAGACTTCTTTAAAAAACTAGATCAACAAAACCCTGTTGCTAGGAGAACTTGCTAGGAGAACTTGCCAGAATATTTTTATGTCTTCAGTTTAGTCAAGAGTGTAATGGGACCAGTGGCAGGGGATTAGATAGATGGGGATGGAACTAGAGATATAAGGGTTTTATGATTCAATAAATAATTCCCTCTTCTCCCTCTCCTGAGAGTGGAACCAATAGTGAGAGAGAAACATAGAAGTCTGGCAGCTGGAGATCCAATCAAAACCTTCACAACTGATAAAGCTAAGAGCACACAACTCCAGATCTGTGATGAGAGGGGGTTAGCTGGCATTTCCCCACAGAGACAGAAGGCAATTTATCTACCTCGACAGACAGAGAGGAAAACTACAGGCTCCACTGTGAGGTCCTCTCCTGATATACATCCCTGGGCAGGCTGGTTCCCAACAAGAGGAAGGCAGAGAAGGAGAAGGGGCTCTTTTCTCTTTATCTCTCCAATCAGATCGCTTGCTCCCCATCTAGTCAAGGAGAGAGGAGTGAGGGATGGAGTTTGGGACCAGGATTGTGAATCTAAACAAGAGCACTAGGGAATCAGTCCTCCCTCCTAAAATTGATAGTTTGGTTGTTGCTGTTTAAACTCTTATTTCTGTTCGAAGATGGTCCTGCCAATGAGAATGCCCACATGGATGTTGTAGTTGCAAAGGCTAAAGCTTCAGCACAGCTCTTATCTCTGTAAAGCACAATTACAAGACTCTGATTTTTTACTGTAGCCACTATTTTCAAAAGATCCTACTGTTTGTAACCTCCACTGTTAACAATTAGCAGAGGTCCAAGGTCTTTTTCTATGTAATCCAGGTTGAATAAATTCTATTTAATTACAAGTCCTAGCACCTGCTCATGTACTAATAGAAGTAAACAGAGCTTGTGTAGTAAAATCTCCACCTGGAGCTGATCCTGCGGCGCATGTAACCTGGGTGCAGGTAGTGAATCCAAAAGCCAGCTCTGTCCCATCTAGAAGCAGTCAAAGTGCTTCCCTTCTCTGGGCTTCAGTTCTGTTTCCTTAATGTACAAAAAGAACACTTTTCTAACAACATGCTTGTGATCGAAAAAAAAAAAGCCAAACAACAAAATGGAAGTGATGATATTTTGGATAAAGAGTAAATGTTTATGGGTGGCAGGAAGGGAAATTATTGTTCTTCATTAAAATTCATAGTAGAAAACAACAGAACCCACTCCAGCTAGTTCAGGTGGAAAGGAGTTTATTAAAGGATCCTAGCTAAGTCACAGCATTTTTGGGAGGGACTTGGAGTTCAACCAGGACGTTACTTAAGGTGAAACAGTCCCAGAATGGTAGCACTGGACTTCCCAATGGAGCTCCTGCTTCTGCCTCAAGGGCACACTGCCGCTTGGCAAACACCATGATGGATGTGTGGGATTGTGCCCTTGCATCTCCACCATGACTGTCCTTGAAAGTTGGACTTCTCTCCACCACGATCCACTTGTCCCTGGTTGCAGGCTGGATTCTCCTGGTGCTTCCTTCTCAATGAAAATCTTGCTCTCTTGTATCCTAGTTGCAAGGGAATTGGTGGTGCAAGTCTCGGGCTTCTACCTTGGGGACATGGCATTTATAAGATGGGGAAATTCACCAAATGTAGGAACAGAGTTAAAAAAAAAGTATTGGGTGACCAGAAAGTATGACAAATGTCCATGTCCACTGCTATTATTTGTCCCATAGACAGAAATTCAGGGGACTGGAATTTAATGTGCCACTTAACGCATTTGATCTGCATGTGTATGTCCAGGAACCTGGAACCAGAGAACCGCCCTATGTTAATTTGCCACCTCAGTTCTTCTTTTAATAATTGATTACTTTAAAAAAATCAGTTCTGGGAAGTGGGAATCTTTACTGTGGTCATGGCTTTGGAAATCAATTTATGTTCAATTAGTCATTGAGAATTAATTTAATATGCAGCTCAATGGAAAGCTTGGTTGAATAAGCTGGCTTAGAGAGGGATGTTTTGTGTGGGGAGCAGTGGTTGAGCAATGTGTGTTTTCAAAGGGTAACACCATTTTGCAATCGCCTATGGTGCTTGTTAAAATCAATTTCCTAAGCTGATCCCTGACCTAAAGAATCAATCTCTGGGTAAAAAGTCTGGTATATTCATTTTAACAAGTAAGATTCTTTTTTTTTTTTTAAAGATTTATTTATTTTATTACATATCTCCCCTCCCCCCCTCTGCGGTGACGCGCCGAGACTGGTCACTGCGCAGGCGCGGGTTTCCCTGCTTGTGAGTGGCTTCTGCTTCTATTCACGGCCGGCTCTCAGTTCGCGGGTGGCTGGCTGTGCTCCATTTGTGGGCGACCTGCCCTGCCCGTGGCGGCTTTTGCCCTGTCCGTGGCAGCTTTTTGCCCTGCCCACGGCGGCTCCGGCCCACCCATGGCGGCTTGCCATTCTCAAGGCGGTCTGCCCGCTAGGAGAGGTCCCCGGGAACCGAACCCGGGGCCTCCCATGTGGTATGCCGACGCCCTATCCACTGGGCTATCCAGCCGGCCCCACAAGTAAGATTCTTAAGTGATTCTTACATCAAAGTTTGAGAACTGCTTTATGTGAGAACTATAGATACCTGGGGGAATATTAATTAACACATTTAAAGTTAGTTAATTAATATCACAGAGTGCCATTGTCATTTGTATGATTTATTCTAGTATCTGTTTAATTTGGAGTAAGGTCTCTGACATACATTCTAGTCCAGTTTCTAAAATGAAAGTGTTTTACTTTAATGAGCACATTTGAATTTCATATGTCTAACATTTCTTAGCAATCATTCGTCCACATTTTCCTAAGCCGATGGTTACAATCAGGGCCCAGCTTCTTACCTAAGCCACTGAAATAGTTTTTGATAGTAGAGCTAGAAATAGGGCTTGTTTTCCCTCCTATGGGGTTCAGCATCTAATCGGTATTTAATTCTTGAAATTTAAAGTCTCCCTCCTTCACAGAAAAAAACTATCCCACCATTTCCCACCAGCTAATCTTTCAAAGCCGGCGTTTCTCGGATGGCAATATGCACCAGAGAACTCTGGAGGCATGCGGAGACTGCCAAGCCTAATCCTGGAATGTGGTTGGGGAGCTGCACTTTGGTGCTCGCCCCTGGGGAGGCTGCTGCAGCAGGTGCAGGGACCACCCTTTAAACTCTACTTGAACAGTCCCCACTCCTCACATCGTGATTATCCTTCTACCATAATCATAATGAGGCTAATTTAATTGTGTAAGAAAGATTCTATGTAATCAGTCTCAGGCTCATGAGGAATGCAGACAAGTTGGGGTAATCAAAGTATTGCAACTAGATGGACAGAAATTCCAGGGCTGTGCAGCTGTGTGGGCTGAGCCTGTAGAGATGCGGTAGCGAACTCAGAGAGGGGTGAGGCAGGATAGGATAGGGACCTAGGGAAGAAGGGGGCAGAAAACCTAATAAGCCACACAAACAGAAACTGAGGCAATGGCTGCTAACTCACATCAGCCTGCTGACAAGCAAGTTAGGAAGGCACAGCTTACAAGCACACACCCAAAGGCTGTGTTATCAGAAGGCAGCCAGCAGCATCATTACATGATGGGAAAGAGGGGAGGGATGGTGTGGCTTGCTGGACAGTGACCAGAGACCAATCACCACCAGTCAACACGGCCAGCAGAGCTCTTGGACAGCAGCTGGAAGCCAATCACCACCAGAGAGCAATCCCCACACCCCTAAGCAACTCAAACCACCCAACAGATTTCCCTTGCTTAGTCTCAAATATGCCAATCAGCACAGGCCCTGGAGCCCCTGTACTCCCAAAAAACAGGGGACCCCAGGGCAGAACTCCACATTTCTCTCCCTTGAGAATGCCCACCTTCAATTCTGAAGGTGTACTTCTGCTCTCTTGCTTTAGCCCCCAATGAATTCTCTGCTTGTTTAATTGATTCGTGGCCGTCCTTGAATTCTTTCTCATGAGGAAGCCAAGAACCTAGACACTGACCCCAATAACAGGGGGACTAAATCCGGCTCCCCCTGTCCAGCTGTTCACCATCACATCTCACCTGTGGACTCTACACACGGAAGGCGGTGAAACAACCAACTTTTAGACAGTGCTTCAGAGTTTAGTACTTTTACAAATTCATTAAAACAACCTGGCGAGGAAGGTATTATTATTAACCCTGTTTAAAGAAACTGGATGCTGCCAGCAATGGATTGGCACTGACCCCTCATCACTAGGCACTTATAGGTGCGAGAAGACCAGCCTTGGGCAGTGGCACAATAGGCCTATGGGTTAGCACTGGAGGGACCTCAGGGAAGAGTCCTCCTTCTTCCTCCCTTCCCCAATGGTGTGTCATAGGGCCCTGAAATCCCTCCAAGAAACATTTTTGCCTTTTCCATCTCTAATTGTTAACTGTGAGGTATACCATTTCAAAACTCTGTAAGTACCACTTTCCTATGCTGAAAAGGGGACCCAGGATTGCACCCAGCCCAGAAGAGGTGGGGACACACCAAGAGCCTGAAGCCAGGAGCTTGTCTGTGGTGGACCTCCATTGTGTGGTGGCTTCTAGGGTTAGAGGTGCAGGCAAGGGCTGTGGAACAGAGTAGCCCTGGATGAGTCACGATGGGAAAAGAAGCTGTAGCTAGGGCTGTTCTAGGGCCTCCCTTTCTCCTTTCCTCCCTCCCTCCCTCCCTCCCTCCCTCCCTCCCTCCCTTCCTTCCTTCCTTCCTTCCTTCCTTCCTTCCTTCCTTCCTTCCTTCCTTCCTTCCTTC